>SJYQ01004923.1:518452-545173 GCA_006410935.1 Redunca redunca
ACAACACACAAATACAAAATTGTAGGATGACACATCTTAGCTCTGCTGTGAAAAATTAATTCTATTTGTGGTTTTTATTGGGAAATTATTAGAAAAGCAGAATTATAGCACGAAGAGCTATAGAGTCTGCAAATTGTCTCAAATACTTTGTTTCCATTTCAAACTCAGTATTTAACTAGAATAATCCTTAAAATGGGCTTGCAAAATAATTCCCTGAAAGATTACGAAAGGAACTATTTATCACTCTTAAAGGGCCACTTTTAATAAAATTCTTAGTAATCTCTTATAAAAACACAGAGAAAATCATAGAAAACATCAAATTAGAGCAGCAATAAACATTTGTTATCAAACATTTCTATTAGTGTTTCTTACTGTTGCTTCTTATCTGCATACAAATTTCACAGGAGGCAAGTAAGGTGGTCTGGTATTTCCAACTCAAAGAATTTTCCAGTTTGTTGTGATCCACACAGTTAAAGGCTTTAGTATAGTCAATGACGGAGAAGGCAATGGCACCCCACTCCAGTACCCTTGCCTGGAGAGTCCCATGGACAGAGGAGCCTGGTGGGCTGTAGTCCATGGGGTCACAAAGAGTCAGACACCACTGAGCAACTTCACTTTCACTTTTCATTTTCATGCTTTGGAGAAACATATGGCAACCCACTCCATTGTTCTTGCCTGGAGAATCCCAGGGACAGGGGAGCCTGGTGGGCTGCCGTCTATGGGGTTGCACAGTCGGACACGACTGAAGTGACTTAGCAGCAGCAGCAGCAGCATAGTCAATGAAGCAGATGTTTTTTTCTGGAATTCTGTTGCTTTTTCTATGATCCAACAGATGTTGGCAATTTGATCTCTGATTCCTCTGCCTTTCCTCAATCCAGCTTGAACATCTGGAAGTTCTCAGTTCACGTACTGTTGAAGACCAGCTTGGAGAATTTTGAGCATTACTTTGCTAGTGTGTGAGATGAGCGCTCTGGCTCTAGGTGAGTGATCACCCATCGTGATTATCTGGGTCGTGAAGATCTTTTTTATACGGTTCTTCTGTGTATTCTTGCCACCTCTTCTTAATATCTTCTGCTTTTGTTAGGTCCATACCATTTCTGTCCTTTATTGAGCCCATCTTTGCATGAAATGTTCCCTTGGTATCTCTAATTTTCTTGAATAAATCTCTAGTCTTTCCCATTCTACTGTTTTCCTCTATTCTTGTTGCATTGATCACTGAGGAAGGCTTTCTTATCTCTTCTTGCTATTCTTTGGCACTCTACATTCAGATGGATATAGCTTTCCTTTTTTCCTTTGCCTTTTGCTTCTCTTCATTCCTCAGCTATTTGCAAGGCCTCCTCAAACAACCATTTTGCCTTTTTGCATTTCTTTTCCTTGGTGATAGTTTTGATCACTACCTCCTGTACAATGTTATGAACCTCATCCGTAGTTCTTCGGGCACTCTATCAGATCTAATCCCTTGAATCTATTTGTCACTTCCACTGTATAATCATAAGGGATTTGATTTAGGTTATACTTGAATGGTCTAGTGGTTTTCCATACTTTCTTCAGTTAAAGTCTGAACTTTGCAATAAGGAGTTCATGATCTGAGCCACAGTCAGCTCCCGTTCTTGTTTTTGCTGACTGTATTGAGCTTCTCCATCTTCGGCTGCAAAGAATATAATCAATCTGATTTTGGTGTTGGCCATCTGGTGATGTCCATGTGTAGAGTCATCTCTTGTGTTGTTGGAAGGAGGGTGTTTGCTATGACCAGTGCATTCTCTTGGCAAAACTCTGTTAGCCTTTGTCCTGCTTCATTTTGTACTTCAAGGCCAAGCTTGCCTGTTGCTCCAGGTAACACTTGAATTTCAACTTTTGCATTCTAGTCCCCTATAATGAAAAGGACATTCTTTTTTGATGTTAGTGCTAGAAGATCTCGTAGAACCAGACATGGAATAAAGAACTGGTTCAAATTTGGGAAAGGAGTATGTCAAGGGTGTATATTGTCACCCAGCTTATTTAACATGCAGAGTACATCATGTGAAATGATGAGCTGGATAAAGCACAAGCTGGAATCAAGATTGTCAGGAGAAATATCAATAATCTCAGATATTCAGATAACAATGCCCTTATGGCAGAAGATGAAGAGGAACTAAAGAGTCTCTCGACGAAAGTGAAAGAGGGGATTGAAAAAGCTGACCTAAAACTCAGCGTTCAAAACACTAAGATTATGGCATCTGGTCCCAACACTTCATGGCAAATAGATGGGGAAACAATGGAAAAAGTGACAGACATTATTTGGGGGGGCTCCAAAATCACTGCAGATGGTTACTGCAGCCATGAAATTAAAAGATGCTTGCTCCTTGGAAGAAACCAAGACAGCCTATTAAAAAGCAGAGCCATTACTTTGATGACAAATGTCCTTATAGTCAAAGCTATTGTTTTTCTAGTAGTCATGTAAAGATGTGAGTTGGACTATAAAGAAAGCTGAACACCAAAGTATTGATGCTTTTGAACTGTGGTGTTGGAGAAGACTCTTGAAATTCCCTTGGATTGCAAGGAGATTAAACCAGTCAATCTTAAAGGAAATCAGTCCTGAATATTCATTGGAAGGACTGATGCTGAAGCTGAAGCTCCAATACTTTGGCCCCCTGATAAGATGAACTGACTCAGTAGAAAAGACCCTGATGCTGGAATAGACTGAAGGCAGGAGGAGAAGGTGATGACAGAGGATGAGATGGTTGGATGCCATCACCAACTCGATGGACATGAGTTTGAGCAAGCTCTGAGAGTTGGTCATGGACAGGGAAGCCTGGCATGCTGCAGTCCATGTGGTTGCAAAGAGTCAGACACGACTAAGCATCTGAATTGAAGGATTAGTGTTTAATAAAAATCTTTGAGGAGAACCCTAAAGTTTGTGACCCTTTTGTAGCAACTCAAAACAACACACAAACTGAAAACGAACTTCTCAGTTCAGATCTGCATAGGAAGTCTATGATTACTATATCTCATTTTTAAGAAGAGATGCAAAAGTGTCAGTGAAGAAAAAGTAATTGTCTCCTTCATCAAAGAGTGCAATTTATATAAAAATGAGAGAGTAAATGAAGGATCACAGCTAAATAAATAGAATAGTGACCAATCACCACCATTTCCACATGCCATCTTGAGGGCCTTCTGAAAGCTGAGGCTTCTGTATGATTTTTGTCATTTGTTTAAATGGAAAGACTAGACGATGTAGATAAAAATCCACCCATGACGAGAAGACATCCTGGTGAACAGTAACATGTTCCAATATGAATTAGGAATATTCTAAGTAGGTAAAACGGACACAATTTTTTAAAGTTAGCCAAATCTCTTTTTTTTACAACTAATTCCAAAGCAGATATGCATATTCATCTAGTTTATTTCATGAACATCATTAGATGCTGGAGTTACAATTATGAGCAAAAACTCACAACATCCCAAGTGGTTATGGCTCAGCAGGGGAGACAAATGTTAACTCTAAATCACATCAAACTGGAATTATTCTGAAAGTCAGAATCACAGTCAATGTTATTATGAAAGTCTATGATGAAAGAATCTGACCTAGTCTGAAAGGTCAGAGAAAGCTTCCCTGAGCCAACATCTGTGGGCAGAGGATGAGTTAAACTGGTGAAAGGAACAGCATGTTCAAAACTCTATGGTGTAAGAGACCATAGGAAACCGGCAACTATGGCTAGGCTGGAGAGTATAAAGGAGATGCAAGATAAAGGTAAGAGAAGGGTCTCCAGAAGGTGCTTGGCTATTTGGCTATCTTACATGTTTAATCTTTAAGTAAAATGGAAAGCTACTGATGGACTTTAAGCAGGTAGGCTCCAATGTGGAGAATGAATAGGGAGAAACAGCAAGAATGGAAACCAATTATAAAAAATGTTTCTATGGTCCAGGCGAGAGACAGAAGGAACTTGAAATGAGGTGGTACTGGTAGAGATGAAAAGAAGAGGTGCTGGGGCTATAGAGATACTGAAGAGGCAGAATCAATAAAATGAGATAGCAAAGGGCAGTTGCAACAAAAGCCTCTTTCATAATTTCTCTAAGAATCCTCTGAGCCATTGTACTGCTTACTCCATTATGGCTGCCGGTTGGTCACATCCCTGCAAGTTAAAAAGGAACTACACTCTTGTTACTGTTTGGACTCCCGGGCAGAATTTTTCATGCATCCATTAAAGAAATAAAATGCAGCGCTATTTACAATAAAGAACAGTTTTAACTGCAGATATTCTGTAATCTCCACTTCTGTAACATGGCAGAACATATTTTCTAGACCGACTTATGATCTTACTTAACCCTGTGGGACAGAAGCTGTTTTCATTGCTGTTAACTTTACTTGCTTTCTCAGAATGCCTGATTATAATACACAGGATGCCTACTTCCCAGGGCTTCATTCCTTTCCAAGGATTTGTTCCAGTTTATGAAATATTTTATCTGAAAAACAAGTAGAAATTTCAAAAAGTGTCTAATCTTTTCCTCTGAATCTTCTATTAATTGAATAAGATGTATATGATATAAACAAGCATATTTAAATATTGTGCAAAAATTTCTCCTCCAAGTTCACAGTCAATTATATACAAATGCTAGTTCTACTTGGTTAGGTTTAGATTCTTTTATTACAGACTCTTACAGTGACATTGACTACAATGCTGCCATTCAGAGTAATTTCACCTTTGTGTGATTCTAAAATTGCCTGTCTCCTTTGCTAAGCTATAACCACTAAGGATGCTATAAGTTTCTGCCCTGTTCACTGCTAATTGGATTATCAGATTTATTCCTTAAGATCCATTCACACATTCTGAAAATATACTCATTTTAATTTTAGAATATATCTGTCCTCCCATTTTTCTACTGCTAATTTCTCATTAGCAATTTCAATAAGTGGGTTTGGTACCTGGAAGATCAAAATCTAGCCAAGGAAAACCAGGCATATTAAAAATCCACTGGCATTCTGGGCTTACAGGCAGGCACAGTTCAAAACATGAACTCTGGTTATCAATCTGATACTCGATGACTTACTAGCTGTACGGCCTTGGGCAAGTTACTTAACCTACATAAGCCAAATGTGTTGTAGTCTATGTTATGTGATGTAATATATAATACGCTAGGATATAATACATAAAATGCTTGGCACAGAGAAAGTTACAGGAACTAACATCATTGTCACCACTAGCACCATGGTTACAGTTCCTGATGTCCTCCAGCCACGGCCATCCACCAAAGAAGGACGGATGCGTATGGGGTAAAGGTTGTGCCTGTGAGCTCTCTCCTGGCATACTAGAAGATGCAAGATTAAGTAAGTAATACAGGAAATTAGTAATAAATTCAAAGAGCTGGGTAAGTGCATCTAGACTAGGTGGTGAGGGAAGATGTAAAATTGTATTTGCATGTCTATTGAGTAGATTAAATGAAGGAGTAAGTTGTTGGTCTGAAGAAAAAAGTACATGGAGAACGGGAAATGATATATACCACCAAGTGAAGAAAAAAGACGGCAGCACAGACTTGAATCTAATACCTCTGGTTTGTTAAGTTACATTTTAGTTTTCTATAAGAACAAGCATATTCTGGTTTATAACTAATATCACGCATAAGAAATGCATGACATATATTTCCATTTTACAGATGAAGCAACAAAGGCTCAAAGAAGTGACTCATTTATAATCATATATCTAGGAAATAACAGATCCAGACCTAAAACAGGCTTCCTCACTTCTAAGTCCACTCCAGAGTGCCCTTTATACTACAGCAAAGTCAATCGCAAGGCCACGCAGCTTGGTCTTTTCTGACTGAAAGTGCATATGCAATTAGTTTTAGTCACAAATTACCATCCTCAACAATAACCAGATATTGGTAGATTTCAGTGTAAAGTAAGCAGGGTCTACTACTCAGGACACTGTAAGGGTCTGTATTTGTCTACAAACCAAAAAGAGTCAAAGGGGCCAAAGAGTGTGCCAATTACCTTTCAAGGAAATTCTCTTACTAAAAGTAAAACATAGAAAACAAATAAAGAACCACATTTGCATCCACTGTTCCCAAGCATCACATGAAGCCACTTCAATAACAGCATTTATGGTAACAATCCTTTCAAGATTACCATATAATGCTGAGAAATTTCAGAAGCATAAAGAACAACTATTTGTCTGATAAGGCTAATGAAATAAAGTCTGACAGATTAGAAATAAAACTATGCATCTCCATGATGACTGTAGAACATTTGTATGAGCAAATAAATTTCTGATAAAAAAAACGGTTAGCATTTTTAGGAATGCAAAGATATTCATAGGAAAAAATGGTAAAAATGCATGCTTAGCTAAACCCAACCTTATGTATGAGAAATCATAACTACTGTATAAAATCCACAGTAGAAATGAAACAGGATTACATCACTGATGATTGCTATATTAATGGACCAGAGGGGACTACATTTCCTGAAGCTACACATGAGGAGAAGACATACAATTCAGCTTGAACAAGCAAACTCCATTAACCATGAAATAGGGAAACTAAAAATCAAAGTTTCCATATACTATATCCTACCGGAAAAAATATATATATATGTTAGCAAAAAAGACCTCTACTAGACAAAACGTTTTCAACCTAAAACAACTATAAAGATAAAAGATTTAAAGTCAAGAAAAATTCAATAAATTTTATAGTGCTGGCATTATTTTAGCCACATAGATCCATCAAAGTACCAATATACTTCTCTGAGTGTATTGATCTCAAAAGATGGTATGTTGATTGGAGTGTACTTAAACACATTGTTAGTTCAAAAATTATCACAGGGGCTACCACAGATTTCATGGGAAATGTTCCAAGTTTATGTTTCCATCATGAAATTACTCCAAACAACATCTACTCTGAAAAAGAAGTCTGAGCCTCTGCGATAGGAAGACCAGGACAAATAAGAAAGATTTGACCCTTTCAGTATACTTAAACTCATTAAGATTTATAATGGCTTCTAGAACAATCTTTTAAAAATATTGCACACCCAGAAGCAAAAGATGACCTGCATCCATTAAAGAGTTATTCAGATGGCAGAACTCCCAGATGGAAGAGATCAATGCCACTGTCAGGTATCAGAGCAATTGATTATGTCACCACTGGTCCAGAGTGATGCAGAAGGGAGGCCGCATAGCACATACACATGGAGAATTAAACGAGCAAATGGAGGCTTTCAACTGCTTTAATGGGATTAAAGAAATAAATTCCACACACAAAAAATGTCATTGGTAACTTGATAGGGACTGCATTGAATCCGTAGATTGCCTTGGTCAGTATAGCAATCTATAGATTCAATGCAATTCTTATCCAATTACCAAAGGCATTTTTCACAGAGGTAGAACAAAAAAAGTCTTAAAATTTGTATGAAGACACAAAAGATCCTGAATAGCAAAAGCAATCTTGAGAAAGAAAAATAAAGCTGGAGGAATCAGACTCCTTGTCTTCAGACTATACTATAAAGCTAGGGTGATCAAAACAGTATAGTACTGACACAAAAGTAGAAATATAGATCAATGAAACAGGATTGAAGGCCCAGAAATGAATCTACACACTTGCGGTCAATTAATCTATGACAAAGGAAGTGAGACTATACAATGGAGGAAAGGTAATCTCTTCAATAAAGGCTGCTGGGAAAACTGGATAGTTACATGTGAAAAAAAATGAAATTAGAACATTATTTAACATCATTCAAAAAAAAAAAAAACACCCTTAAAATGGACTAAGGACCTAATGCAAGATGGGATACTAAAAATCTCCTACAGAGAAAAACTTGGACATAAACTGCAGCAGTGTCTTTTTCAAGCTGTCTCCTAGAGTAATGGAAACAAATGTTTAAAAATGGCACCTAATTAAACTCAAAAGCTTTTGCACAGCAAAGGAAGCCAAAGCTAAAACGGAAAGACAATCCACAGAGTGGGAGAAGATATTTGCAAACAATATGACTGACAAAATATTAGTCTCCAAAACTTACAAACTGATGAGCCAGCTCGTGGGGCTCAATATCAAAAAACAAAACAAACAATCCAACCAAAAAATGGGCAGAAGACCTACAGAGACACTTCTCCAAAGAAGACATACAGATGGCCAAAAGGCACATGAAAAGATGCTCAACATTGCTAATTATTAGAGAAATAAAATAAAAACTACAATGACCTCACACCAGTCAGAATGGTCATCATCAAAAAATCTACATACAATAAATGCTAGAGAGGCTGTGGAGAAAAAGGAACCCTCCTACAATGTTGAAAACAATGTAAATTGGTATAGCCACTATGGGGAACCATACGGAGGTTCCTTAAAACACTAAATATAGAGCCACCATATGACCCAGCAATCCCACTCCTGGGCATATATCCAGAGAAAAACATGGTTTGAAAAGATACATGCAGCTCAGTGTTTAGTAGCTAAGACTTGAAAGTGATGTTGCTCAGTCGTGTCCAACTCTTTGCAACTCTATGGACTGTAGCTTACCGGGCTCCCCCGTCCATGAGATTTTCTAGGCAAGAGTACTGGAGTGGGCTGCCATTTCCTTCCCAGGGGATCTTTCTGACCCAGGTATCGAACCCAGGTCTCCTGCATTGCAGACAGATGCTTTATCGTCTGAGCTACCAGGGAAGCCCCAAGACACGGAAGCAATCTAAATGTTCACTGACAGATGGTGGATAAAGAAGACGTGGTACATAAACAACAGAATATTACTGAGCCATTAAAAAGAATGAAAGAATGCCACTTGCAGCTACATGAACGGACATGGAGATTACCATACTAAGTGTAGAAAGTCAGAGAACAATAAGTATCATATTATATTGCTTATATGAGGAGTCTAAAAGCATGATACAAATGAACTTATCTATAAAACAGACTCACAGACTTAGAAACCAGATTTATAGTTACCAGAGAGTAATGATTAGGGAGAGGGATAGTTAGGGAGTTTGGGACTGACATGTACACACTCCCATATTTAAAATTAATAACCAAGAAGAACTTACTCTATGGATGGGGAATTCTGCTCAACATTCTGTAATAACCTAAAGGGGGAAAGAATTTTTAAAAGAATGGATACAGCAATATGTATAACTGAACCACTTTGCTATACACCTGAAACTAACACAACATTGTTAATCAACTATGCTCCAATATAAAAATAAAATTTTAAAACTTGTATTTAGAGAAAAATTGTAAGATGACTGACATATAAACCTTTAAAAAGTGGCTCAGCTGCTACAGACAATAAAGCACATGTGCAGGAACCCTCTCTAAGATGATCTCCAATGATCCCTGCCTGCTGAAATTCATGCCATTGTGTAATCACTTCCTCTTGAGTATTACCTAGACCTGGCAACATGCTGCTAATGGGATAATGGGATGTGAGAGTTGGACTATAAAGAAAGCTGAGCACGGAAGAATTGATGCTTTTAAACTGTGGTGTTGGAGAAGACTCTTGAGAGTCCCTTGGACTGCAAGGAGATCCAACCAGTCCATTCTGACGGAGATCAGTCCTGAATATTCATTGGATGCTGAAGCTGAAACTCTACTACTTTGGCCACCTGACATGAAGAGTTGACTCATCTGAAAAGACTCTGATGCTGGGAAAGATTGAGGACAGGAGGAGAAGGGGATGACAGAGGATGAGATGGTTGGATGGCATCACCAACTCAGTGGACATGGGTTTGGGTGAACTCTGGGAGTTGGTGATGGACAGGGAGGCCTGGCGAGCTGCGGTTCATGGGGTCGCAAAGAGTCAGACACGACTGAGTGACTGAACTGAACTGAATGGGATCTCAATTCCAAGACTGGCTTGTGAAGGATTTTGGTCTCTGCCTTGCACCCTATGTGGCTCCTCTAGCTTGCTCACTTGTGAAGCCACATTTCATGCTGTGAGCACGTGGCAAAGCACTGAGCGCAGTCTCCAACCCCTGCCAGCAAGCCTGAGTCCACCAGCCCATGGGGAGCTGAACCCCAGCAATACTCACGGCAGAAACTTGGAGTGTCTCCTCCCCAGCCACACCCTGAGATGACGGCGGCCTCAACCATGCCGTGACAGTGGCTGCATGAGAAACCCTGAGTCAGATGACCCAGTGAGACCACATCCACATTGCTGACCCACAGGAACCATGAGATAATAACTGGTGTGTTTTAAGCACCATACTTCTGAGTTAAGTTGTTACATGGCAAAAAAAAAAAAATATATATATATATATATATAATATTCAACAAAAGTAACACTTTAATGACTTTATCTTTGAGTAAACATACTGCTGATTTTAGAATGGAAAGATCCTTGTGTCCACCTTAACTCTTATTACTCAATCCAGAACTTTGGTATCTCTCCCTTGTACTTGTCTTCTTGCTTTGAGTTCTGTCCCTCTAAATCCATGTGTTATGCATTTATGTCCCTCAAGAATTCATATATCAATTTGATATGTCCTTAGAATGTTTGCAGATGTAATTAATTAAGATTAGGTCATGTTGGAATAGGTGGGCCCTTAATCCAACATGACTAATGCTCCTTGTAACAAGTGGAAATCTGCACACAGGCACACACAGAGAGTGACATGGTGCTTGACCAAGCCAGGAGGGGGAAGACAAAAGGCCTGCAGCTGGTCAGAGCTCCACATGGGGACGTGGGCCTGGTTCCCACTTATCCTCTGATCCAGTTCCACATGGCTTAGAAGCCATCCAGGCGCCGTACCGCTCTCTAGCTTGCCTTTTGGATGCCAACAGCATCAGACTGCCTATAATTCTCCACACTCCCACCCTGCTGCTCTCCCCAGCAAGTCCTTGCTCATGCTGCCCATCAGCAGGGAAGGCCTTTTATTTCCATCAGAACCCAACCCAGGGCCTAAAACATAGCAAGACTCAAGTTTGATTTGAATTAATGAATAAATGAACTTTACAGACACCAGTGCCTGGTCCACTGCTTATTAGCTACGTGGCATTATTAAGCTGTTCAGGATTTAGTTTTCTTTAGTTTATCTAGTAAGGATAAATAATCACCACCTTGTTATAAAGATTAAATAAGATGTTACATGTGATAACTCTAGCAATAATATTTATTAAGCACTTACTTGCTAGGCCTTGGGCTTGGTGATTCACATAGACTATCTCATTTTAATGCTTTCACACTTTAAGCCTAAGACTGTGTGACTTTGTCAGTCACTCAGTTGTGTCTGACTCTTTGTGACCCCACGGACTGTAACCCGCCAGGCTTCCCAGTCTACAGAGTTCTCTAGGCAAGAACACTGGAGTGGACTGCCATTCCCTTCTCCAGAAGAACTTCCCAACCCAGGGATCAAACCCTGGTCTCCTGCATTGCAGGCAGATTCTTTACTTAGGAGATAGGTGCTATTATTACACCCATTTTAGAAAAGCAGAAACTGAAGCTTAAGAAGCTTATGTTGACATAATAGGATCCAAACAATAGCTTTTTACTCATATGAAAGCAATAATATATTTGGGTAGTATTTAACTTCGGAGAAGGCAATGGCACCCCACTCCAGTACTCTTGCCTGGAAAATCCCATGGACGTGGAGCCTGGAAGACTACAGTCCATGGGGTTGCTGAGGGTCGGACACGACTGAGCAACTTCACTTTCACTTTTCACTTTCATGCATTGGAGAAGGAAATGGCAACCCACTCCAGTGTTCTTGCCTGGAGAATCCCAGGGGCGGAGCAGCCTGGTGGGCTGCCGTCTATGGGGTCACACAGAGTCGGAAACGACTAAAGTGACTTAGCAGCAGCAGTATTTAACTTGCAATAAATTCCAATTTTAAAAAGATTATTAAACTGTTAATAAAGAAATAGCCCATATAATCTGCCTATATATTTAGTAAATCTTATACTGAAAAGCAAATGTTAGTGAATCCAATGAAAACAAATTATAAGAAAAGTAATCAATATAGTCAAAGGAGATTAATATGATCCTATTATAAAGCTGGGCCTTCCCAGGTGGTGCTGGTGGTAAAGAATCCGCCTGCCATTGGCAGGCTATTTTAAGAGAAGTTGGTTTAGACAGATAAGAATAATAATCACAAGATAAATTTTCAGTGAAAACAACACAATATAAATGACTGATTATGTTATAAGCCAAACAGAGGTTCTCCAGCACTGAGAAAGGCTCTCTCCTCTTAGAATCAAGAAGTTTAACTTTCTCTTTAGATACTTTAAATCTCCCTATATCACATCCCAAATCATATTAGTCATACTATATTTTCTGCTTCAAAAAAACTTATAAGAAACTACATTAATTAAAAAGAGTACTAGTCATCAAATACGAATTACCTTAAACTGAGAACATAAACTCTTGGCACAATAAGCAGGAGAGTACATAAAATTAAATTTAAAGTAACAGATAACAATATTAACATTACACCTGTCCCAAGACAAGAGTTTGAACAAATTCCAGGAGATAGTAAAGGACAGGGAAGCCCGCCATGCTGCAGTCCACGAGGTAGAGAACGGACACAACTGAGTGACTGAACCAAAAAACGTGAATTGCTGTGGAACACATCAGAATACTGCAAATCTTAATATTTAAATGTTCAGATCAATACTTACATGGAGCAGTGACTTTTTTAGATTTTTTCCCCTGAGCTATTCATGTTGACATCCCCAATACACACTATTTAAATAGCAGAGTAGAATGAGAACACACTGTATGGCTCAGAAAATGTACATAAGGCACTGTGGTAAGCTGAAGGGGAGGGAAGCCCAAAAGGGAGTGGGTGTATGTACACGTATGGGCGATCATTTCTGCCGTAAAGCAGAAGCTAACACATTATACAGCAACTCAGTTCAGTTCAGTCGCTCAGTCGTATCCGACTCTGCGACCCCATAAATTGTGGCATGCCAGGCCTCCCTGTCCATCACCAACTCCCGGAGTTCACTCAAACTCATGTCTATCAAGTCAGTCATGCCATCCAACCATCTCATCCTCTGTCATCCCCTTCTCCTCCTGCCTTGAGTCTTTCCCAACATCAGGGTCTTTTCCAATAAGTCAGTTCTTTACATCAGGTGGCCAAAGTATTGGAGCTTCAGCTTTAGCATCAGTCCCTCCAAAGAACACCCAGGACTGATCTCCTTTAGAATGGACTGGTTGGATCTCCTTGCAGTCCAAGGGACTCAAGAGTCTTCTCCAACACTACAATTCAAAAGCATCGATTCTTCAGCACTCAGCTTTCTTCACAGTCCAACTCTCACATCCATACATTACTATTGAAAAAACCATAGCCTTGACTAGACGGACCTTTGCTGGCAAGTAATGTCTCTGCTTTTGAATATGCTATCTAGGTTGGTCATAACCCTCCTTCCAAGGAGTAGGAGTCTTTTAATTTGATGGCTGCAATCACCATCTGCAGTGATTTTGGAGCCTCCAAAAATAAAGTCTGACACTGTTTCCACTGTTTCCCCATCTATTTCCCATGAAGTGATGGGACCAGATGCCATGATCTTGGTTTTCTGAATGTTGAGCTTTAAGCCAACTTTTTCACTCTCCTCTTTCACTTTTATCAAGAGGCGTTTTAGTTCCTCTTCACTTTCTGCCGTAAGTGTGGTGTCCTCTGCATATCTGAGGTTATTGATATTTCTCCCGGCAATCTTGATTCCAGCTTGTGCTTCTTCCAGCCCAGCGTTTCTCATGATGTACTCTGCATAGAAGTTAAATAAGCAGGGTGACAATATACAGCTTTGACGTATTCCTTTTCCCATTTGGAACCAGTCTGTTGTTCCATGTCAGTTCTAACTGTTGCTTCCTGACCTGCATGTAGGTTTCTCAAGACGCAGGTCAGGTGGTCTGATATTCCCATCTCTTTCAGAATTTTCCACAGTTTATTGTGATCCACACACTCAAAGGCTTTGGCATAGTCAATAAAGCAGAAATAGATGTTTTTCCGGAACTCTCTTGCTTTTTCGATGATCCAGCGGATGTTGGCAATTTGATCTCTGGTTCCTCTGCCTTTTCTAAAACCAACTTGAACATCTGGAAGTTCACGGTTCACATATTACTGAAGCCTGGCTTGGAGAATTTTGAGCATTACTTTACTAGCATGTGAGATGAGTCCAATTGTGCAGTAGTTTGAACATTCTTTGGCATTGCCTTTCTTTGGGATTGGAATGAAAACTGACCTTTTCCAGTCCTGTGGCCACTGCTGACTTTTCCAAATTTGCTGACATATTGAGTGCAGCACTTTCACAGCATCATCTTTCAGGATTTGAAATAGCTCTACTGGAATTCCATCACCTCCACTAGCTTTGTTCATAGTGATGCTTTCTAAGGCCCACTTGACTTCACATTCCAGGATCTGACTCTAGATGAGTGATCACACCATTGAGATTATCTAGGTGGTGAAGATCTTTTTTGTACAGTTCTTCTGTGTATTCTTGCTACCTCTTCTTAATATCTTCTGCTTCTGTTAGGTCCATACCATTTCTGTCCTTTATCGAGCCCATCTTTGCATGAAATTTTCCCAAAGCAACTGGACTCCAATAAAAACTATTTTACATAAATAAATCAAGAGGCTGCTTGGATTGAGAATCTTGATTCTGACAGTCATTAGCCATGTTACATAACCTCACTGCTCCTCAATTTGCTCATCTACATAATGGAGACCCACTTCATGTGGTGTTAGTATTATATGTAATGCACGTGGAATAGTGCCTGGCACAAAATAAATGCTATATGTTGGTGACGATTACTAGCATTATCACTGAAATTAAATAATATCTTGCTATAAACCATGTGCTTGTGTCTCCCTTAAAATTCATATGTTGAAACCTAACCCTTGACATGATATTTGGAGATGGAGCCTTTGGGAGGTAATCATATTTGGGTGAGGGAGGAGTAAATGGCTTCCCACTCCAGTATCCTTGCCTGAAAAATCCCATGGGCAGAGGGCCTGGTGGGCTGCAGTCCATGGGATTGCAAGAGTCAGACATGACTGAGCGACTAGGCACACACATGTGAGGCTGAAGTCATCGGGACAAGATTAAAAGTGATACAGGAGAGTTCTGTCTCTCTCCCTCTGTCTCTCTTCACCACATGAGGATACGGCAAGAAGGCTGCCACCTGCACTCCAGGAAAAAGGCCCTCACCAGACACCAGATCTGCCAGTACGTTTGTTCTGAACACCCAAGCCTCCAGAACTGTGAGAAATAAATGTTTATTGTTTAAGCCATGCAATCTATAGTATTCTGTTATAGCAGCCTGAACTAAGACATATCTCAAAGCCTAGTTGCTACGATGGCCAGGCTCCAAAAAAAATGAAAACAAAAAATCTCTATCTGTGAATCATGTCTATAGAACTATATATTACATGCCACTATAATGAAGAAAGAAAATCAATGAATGTGTTCTATGTCCTATGTGTCTAACTCCATCTTTAATATATAATATTAGGACAACAGAACTAACTCTTCCTCACAGGTATCAGCTAAATATACTCATAAAATACATAGATTATATTCCAACGGTATTCTCTTTATTCATTGATTGCTTGCTTTACAAGTTAATGAAAATGTAAAAGTTTGATTTTTCTAATTCCACATCTCAGTCATCTACATGAGCTGTAGTCTCTTCATTAAAGCTTTTTTAGAAATTAGAGTGCACACAAAGATATTATTTGGGGAGAAATACACTTTTTTCAGTAGATACAGGGAACTAGCTCTTGAAAAACTATTCTATCCTCTGAGAGTTCAAAACACTGAAAATTAGCTTGACGTTCTTTGGAAGCAATGATGCTAAAGCTGAAACTCCAGTACTTTGGACACCTCATGCGAAGAGTTGACTCATTGGAAAAGACTCTGATGCTGGGAGGGATTGGGGGCAGGAGGAGAAGGGGACGACAGAGGATGAGATGCCTGGATGGCATCACCGACTCGATGGATGTGAGTTTGACTGAACTCCGGGAGATGGTGATGGACCGGGACGCCTGGCGTGTTGCAATTCATGGTATCGCAAAGAGTCAGACACGACTGAGCGACTGAACTGAACTGAACTGAACTGAAACATCTAAAAAGAAATGATTAGATATAACTAAAACAAGCGTTGGCTCTGGTAGGTTTAACTTGTTTCACTTACACCATACTTCTCAAGTATTTTCCAATCTAAAAAAAAAAAAAAAAAAAACAGTTATATCCCCAGCTTTCTTTGAACTAGGTTATTGTATAATGATGCAAATAAGTGAACACAATCAAAGTATAACAATAAAACATACTAAAAATTTAGGAAGACAAAGCCCAAATATTGGTGATTCTTTCTCTAAATAAGCTCCAATTTTATTTTAGATAGCTTTATAGCCACGGAAATTTGAGAGTTTTTAAGGTCTTTTCTTATTTAAATCTTGACTGCTGATTTATTTTTTTAATTTTACTTTATTTTACAATACTGTATTGGTTTTGCCATACTGATTTTGAATTGTGTTTCAATCCTTTCTACCACTTCAGTTCAGTTCAGTCACTCAGTCGTGTCCAACTCTTTGCGATCCCATGGACTGTAGCATGCCAGGCCTCCCTGTTCATCACCAACTCCCAGAGTTTACTCAAACTCATGACCATTGAGTCAGTGATGCCATCCAGCCATCTCATCCTCTGTCGTCCCCTTCTCCTCCTGCCTTCAATCTTTCCCAACATCAGCGTCTTTTCCAATAAGTCAGTTCTTTACAAAGTATTGGAGCTTCAGCTTCATCATCAGTCTTTTCAATGAATATTTAGGATTGATTTCCTTTAGGATGGACTGGTTGGATCTCCTTGCAGTCCAAGGGATTCTCAGGAGTCTTCTCCTACACCACAGTTCAAAAGCATCAATTCTTTGGAGCTCAGCTTTCTTTATAGTCCAACTCTCACATCCATACATGACTACTGGAAAAAACATAGCCTTGACTAGATGGACTTTGTTGGCAAAGTAATGTATCTGCTTTTTAATATGCTGTCTAGGTGGGTCATAACTTTCTTCCAAGGAATAAGAGTCTTTTAATTTCATGGCTGCAGTAACCATCTGCAGTGATTTTGGAGCCGAAGAAAATAAAGTCCGTCACTGTTTCCACTGTTATCTATTCCCTATTGTTTTGAAGCTTACCACTCCTGCAGACTAGTCCTTCCAAAACATCTTTCAAATATTTTATTTTTCTGAATAAATACCCATAACTTATTAGCCCAGGATTTTCAAGAAGTACAATATTTTGTTTGTTTTCAGAAGATGCTTTTAGAACTGCCTTTGTAAACTTCAGATCCATTTTTCACAAATGGATATCGTTTGTCCATAGTTTTTAAATCCTGTTGACTCTATTCTCTGAATAGTTTTCGAATACTCCCTCTTGGCTTCATCCTTAATGGTATTTCTAAATCCAGCCCCTCATCACTTCTCATCTAGATCAATCAACAAATTTTAGACCTCTCCCTGATTTCAATCTTAACCTCTTCCAAATTATTTAATCCTAAAGTTTTAAAGGGCTTCCCTGGTGGCTCCGATGGTAAAAATTCTGCCTGCAATGTGGAAGACCTGGGTTCAAACCCTGGTTGGGAAGAGCCCCTGGAAGAGGGCACGGCAACCCACTCCAGTATTCTGGCCTGGAGAATTCCATGGACAGAGAAGCTTGGCGGGCTACAGTCCATGGGGTCACAAAGAGTCGGACATGACTGAGCTTAAGCACACAAAGTTTTAAAAAGCATTTTCCAAGACAAAAATATTTAATATGATCATTTTCTCCAATGTCAGGCCAATTTCTTTTTTATCCAATGCCATATTTTACCTTAGCATTCACATCTAGTGCTGTATATACTATGGATTTTGACAAATGACATCTATCCATCAATATAATATGATACATAGTACTTTCACTTCCTTAAAAATCTTCTGGGTTCTACCTGTTCATCTCTCCTCACTGCCAGCCCCCAGTCCCTAGCAAACATTGACCTTTTTATTATCTCCGTAAGGTTTTTCTTTTCTACAATGTTCTATAGTTGGAATCATACAGCATGGCACCTTTTCAGACTGGCTTCTTTCACTTAGTAATAAGCATTTAAGGTTCTTCCATGTCTTTTCATGGCCAGGTAGCTCATTTCCTTTTAGCATTGAATGATATTCCATTGTCTGGAGATACTACAATTTATTTATCTCTTCACCTGCTGAAGGACAGTAGTTGCTTCCAAGTTTTGGTCTGGATGAATAAATGTAAGGCCAACTCTAACAGAGAAAAAGTTTAAAGATATTTTCATCTTTAAAGGACTCAGACTCTGCTGACTGTCAAATCTTGGCACACTTTGAGGAAAAAATTGTATATTAGTATTCCCCTTTTGTTAGTATTTCTTTCTAAAGAGATGCTGGAGGCTCACAAAATTCATTTAGCATACATCTTCTTCATAGGACATAAGTAATTGCACCATAAGCAGCAGCTGCTGCATCTTCATCATCATCTGCTACCTGATATATTTATAGCACATCATTGTCTGCAAGGGCTTTACATCCATCAACCACTCAGTCCTCCTTAGAGACGTGGCACAGAAGACATTTTCCTCAGTATAAACAGGTGACTTGGGCAAAGTCATATAACTAGTACCTGGTAGATCCAAAGTTAGAATCTACACTCTCCAACTCCCCTGACCCAGTACTTCTTCACTTTCACACACTGTACTCTTTTCTCTGTTCTTTTCTCTGCTTTCAGTAATCCCAAATTCAGAAATTCAGTGTAGCTATTAAACATCTATTTCTTCACTGTCCTTCCTGGTGAATTATTTAAAATTCACCAGGTAAGTGAACCAGGAAATACCTGATTGAAGAAGTCACAACCTATCTACAAAATCAATCAGGATCTTTGGCATAACTGCTAAGAAGAAACTCAATCATCACCACCATCCTTTGTTAAAGAACAACAGGATTTTTGCTGGAGGTGGGATGCGTTGTATTCTACAACCCCAAACTGGCAATAAAAAGCTTCAGCAGAAGGAGCTGGCATCAATCTAATAAAAAATAAAAAATAAAAAAAATAAGGAGAGCCAAGAAAAAGAAAACACATTCCTTTCCAACATTCTGTGTGAAAACAGAAGTAGGCACAGTGACATTCATTCAAAAAGTCAACTGAAATATATTTTTAAGTTCCAATTAGCAGAAGATTCAGAGAAGGCAATGGCACCCCACTCCAGTACTCTTGCCTGGAAAATCCCATGGATGGAGGAGCCTGGTGGGCTGCAGTCCATGGGGTCACTAAGATTCGGACACGACTGAACGACTTCACTTTCACTTTTCACTTTCACGTATTGGAGAAGGAAATGGCAACCCACTCCAGTGTTCTTGCCTGGAGAATCCCAGGGACAAGGGAGCCTGGTGTATTGCCATCTATGGGGTTGCACAGAGTCGTACACGACTGAAGTGACTTAGCAGCAGTAGCAGCAGCAGAAGATTCCTGAAAATCTGAAATTTCCACAAGTTGATTTTTCTCTGCAATCTGTTTGAGGGTTTATTTGATTTTGTTGATATGTTTCCACAAATCTTAAGTTCCTGCCTAAAAGCATTGTTAGTTATCATGCTTTGCCATAGCCAAGAGCAAGCAGTGGGAAATGGTATAGCTATCCACTGTACAACTTTTAAACGTTTGCACTGGGCTGACAATAAAAAAATAATAATAATCCCAATGCAACTTTCAGTTATGGATATTAGGAACAGCATGTAAAGCCAGGGAGGCAGCAGTGAATCTAAGCCAGCCAAAGACCAGAAGGAGGAACTCTCTGGCTCCAGCAGTTTAGGAATAATGCAGATAAATCACAGAGCAAGCAAAGGGGAATAGAATGCATTTCAGGCTTGGCTCGGAGGAAAAGACATATGAGACACACTCAGGGAAACTAAATTTATACAGTCTAGAGAATGAGCTTCAAGGAGGGAACCTGATCATAATCTATAAATACCACCAAGGTAACACCATAAATAATTAAGGAAAAGAACTGTTCCTCGTCTCTGAAGGAGGTCTACAGATGACGGTTTAGATTTACACCTCCCTTCCTTTCTTCTTGGCATCAAAACATGTTTGTCTGAGTCCCCTGCTCTTGCCTGGGGTATACTGAGACAGAGTACTAGACAGGTGAGTGCCTGGAGCTAGCCTGCCCCGCCTGTGAAGCAGGGCAAGCTCTCCCTCTAGGCAGCCAGACCTGCCCCCAAATCAGCAAGCTGCAGGAGCAGAAGGATAGGACCTCTCTCAGCACACCCTTCTGCCACTCCAGGAAGTCAGAGCATCAGCCTCTTCAAAACTCAGAGAACAGGGCTACGAGCGTTATTTATTTCATCATTTCGTGCCTGCACTGGGTCTCTGATGCTGTACACGGGCTTTGTTTCTCCAGCTGTGGCAAGCAGGAGCTGCCCTTCGCTGCAGCGCACGGGCCTCTCATGGGATGGCTTCTCTTGTTGCAGAGCGCAGGCTCTAGCAGGCTTCCGTAACTGCAGAATGTGGGCTCAGCAGTCACAGCCCATGGGCTGAGTCGCTCTACGGAATGTGTGACCTTAATTCCCCGAACCAAGGGTCGAACCCATGTCCTTTGCACTGGCTGGCAGATTTTTAACCACTGGACTTATCAGGAAGTCCCTATATGTATTTTAAACACTTACTGTTGTATCTATTTGCTCAATTGCGTGTTTACCAGGTGCTAAGACAATGCTCTCAATCCAAATGAACGCAAATCACTCGGGGGGTTTCCTTCAATGAATATTCTGATTTAGTAGGTCCCAGGTGAGATTCTGGGCTTCCCTTGTGGCTCAGCTGGTAAAGAATCCACCTGCAAAGTGGGAGACCTGGGTTCGATCCCTGGGTTGGGAAGACCCCCTGGAGAAGGGAAAGGCTACTCACTCCAGTATTCTGGCCTGGGGAATTCCACGGACTGTAGAGTCCATGGGGTCGCAAAGAGTCAGACACAACTGAGCAACTTTCACTTTCAGATGAGATTCTGCATTTCTAACATGCTTACAGGTAACACTGATGCTGCTAGCCCACAAACCACACTTCGGGTAGCAAGGGGTTAAGATCTTACAGTCACTCGGTGTAGACAGATGCAGAAGTAATTAACAATATGGTAACATGCCATAGGCACTTAATCCAGCTTGAGAGACAGAGGAAAAACAAGCTTCCTGAAGAGGACAGTCCTTGAAACTGAGTCTCGAAGATACTAGTGCAATTAAATATCCGGAAAGAGCACCCAGGAAATACTCACAATCCTTTCATTCCCAGATAATTAACATGGATAATTGGAAGATCAGGAGAGAGTCTATTAGCTGCTGATTCTCTTGGGTTGGGCTCTAAGATTTTACAGTGTTTGAACCTAAGACAGTGCAGAGTAAAAAGAGCACAGGCTTTTGAGTCAAACAGCCTCTCTGAATTTCAGTTTCCCAATATAAAAGAAGTATAATAAAACCTGCCTCCGGGTTTTGGAAGAGATGACAAATGCAAGTTCTTAACAAATGTTAAAACTCTTTTCCCCTTTCACTGACACCTAAAATAAACTGCATTTCCAAAGTCACTATAAATGCTTCCCCCACCCCATTCTACTGTTTCCATTCCTGACTACTGTAAATGTGCCTATGTCTAAGGAAAATCACATTGAATTTACAAACTTTGCTCCTTTTTTTAAGCATGTTAAATGTATTATCCCACTTGCTCACTCAGCATTTTAAAAATAATTGCTCATGAATCTATCCTTTAACAGAAATAAAGATAATGGCAATTGTACACCTGGGTTTTTCAAGGCAGATCTGATTTCAAATATTCTGCCCACTCATCAGACAATTGTCTCCAATTTTTGGATTCAGAATACAGTCGCCAGAGATATAAAACAGAATATTTTGAATGACTGCCACACACCTAGGAAATGTTTCATTCAATTTTTCCTTCAGTAACCTCAATGTGATAAATATCTATTTTTACATGCCTACATGTGAGACTCTCTGGGACAAGCCTACATGGCTATGAAATTGTCCCTGCCCTCCAGTCGTTCATACCCTCATGGGTAATTGTGTGCATGCAGGGCAGGGACTGGCAGGAGGTGGGAGAGGTCTATCTGATATTTGCACACCCAAGTGTAGTCTAGTATTGGTGCCAAGTCATTTGCTTGTTTTAATGCATATCTTCTTCACCTCTCTGGCCCATAAAAGAAATGACTGATATAATAGATGCCTAAATGCCAAGGTAATTTCTAATATTATATATTTGTGCCCAATGGTTCATTTGAACTTAACGTCCGTAGCTCAAAGGCTGAGCCCTCCTAAAATAGACACAAAATGGCATGTAAGGGTTACCCAGTATTGATAGGGTTCACTCTCTGAACTCTCTTGACAAAACATAGAATTCGCCCCCAAGAGAACATAAAGAAAATACTCATGATTGGCAAGCTCCTAAGGAATGTTTAATCACAGTAAACTAGAATTCAAGTGGGAGTGGATTTGGAAAAATACACCGTTCTTGTCCCTGTTCTATCATGAAGAATAGGACTGAACCCTATAGCTACTCTTTAAATCATTTTTACTAAAGAAATTTTATGGCAAGAAAGGAAAAATCTACAAATGAGCGACGTGTCAACTATAACAATTATGATGATGAATGATTTGTTGACCAATATATTACACAGAGATTTTTGCTCTCTGTGAGTACTATGATGTTATTATTTTACATCCTGCCCCTTGAAATACAATTCTTACAGCAGAAGCCACTGCTGCTTTTCTCTTTACACTTGAAAAGAATTAAAAGAAGACAGATTAGGAGAAGTCATTCAGAGGACTCTCAACAAACATCAAATTATAGCCATTCCACTAACTAGAAAATCATTGATTTTAACCCCCAAATAGCTGGACCATAAAACATTACTTGCTTCCATGCAGTATCACCTAAATTTGAATTGTACAGTGTAATAATGCTTTAAAACAAACAAACAAACAAAACCTATTTCTTAAGTAACAAAATTTCCAATGGAAAGTCTATCCACACCTAGGAAAACAATATGTACATAAGGTAACACTTCCCTGATGGCTCAGTGGGTAAAAAATCCACCTACAATGCAGGAGACACAACGGACTACGGTTCGACTCCTAGGTCAGGAAGATCCGGAGAAGGAAATGGCAACTCCAGTATTCTTGCCTGGAAAATCCCATGGACAGAGGATTTGAGGGCTATAGTCCAAAGGGTCACAGAGTTAGACCCAACTGATGACTAAGCACGCAAGGTAACACTTCACCTCAATTCCAAACCCAAATCACTAACTCAGTCTGGTGGTGTTGATAGTTTTGTCCCGATTTCCATCTTTAGAAGTGTATTTCTATCCTCAGCCTACATAGGCAAGATCAAACAAGATTTACTGATGGCACAGACATGCATTACTAACCTAATATACACCTAATCACTGAGGTTTGTGAATTTACACCTACTGGGTCCCTTCAGCCCATGTTCATCCACTTTTAATGCATAGAAAAAGAAATCTTCAGTAGTGCAGAGCTATTATTTTAATCCCATTACTGTCACAAATTCTTCACAATATCTCCCCAAACACCTTCTTTTCTAAAACTAGACTTCAATTATCTTCACCTGGATTACCACTCTCTCCAATGTCGAATTTCTAATTTTTAACATCTCTGTATTTGTACAACCTAACCTTCAAATCTGCTAAAAGCAGTTTCCTTTACAGTTTTTATTCTGGCTTTAGATCTCATACTAAGACATGAATACATATTGGTAAATACTCAGAAACAACCTTCTTTTCTGATTTAATTTTTATTAGTTTCTCCACCATTTGAATAATCCATCAGTCCTCACTGGGCCTCGCCAAAGTGTCTGACCCTGAATTAGAAGCTAGAGAAGAGATGAAAAGGTAATGAGCATCCTCCCCATCACTAGAGACATTAATCAAGCACATAACAACAGCTAGTTGGAGCTTTAATTTCCTTCGCACTTTCATATGTTCTTACTTACTTTGATCATCCAGGAAAAGTATTCATTTTCTTCTAAATCAAACTACTCTTCACAGACAGTAATTTCAGTGAATGAGAAGAACAGGGCAAAGTGTTAAAAGCTGAACGGTCTGGTGCTTCTCAAATGTTAATGCCCATGTAAGTTACCTGGAAGTCTTGCTTAGACGTAGATTCTGACTCAGTACATCTAGACTGGGCCTGAGACTACATGTTTCTAACAAGCTCCCATACGATGCCTGTCGCTGCTGCTGCTAAGCACTGAGAGCAAGGGCTACACGGGGTGGTCTCTGAGCAGCGCCGCGGCTGTCTCTCAGCCTCACTCTAGACCAGCAGGACCCAGCCTTTTTGGCACCAGGGACAGGTTTCATGGGAGACATTTTTTTCCATGCTCCAGGGTAGCAGGAAGAGATGGTCTGGGGATGATTCAAGTGCCTTACATTTATTGTGCACTTTATTTCTATTATTATTACCTCAGCTCCACCTCAGGCCATCAGGAGGATGGTCCCCAGAGGTTGGGGACCCCTGCTCTAGACCAGTGCCTGGCCTGCTGCCTAGCATGTAGTAAAGGCTCAGTAGTTACCGCTGTAATAAAGAATTATTAATAGTTGTGAAAGAGATAAAGAAGAAGAAAATAATATAGGAAAGGACTGCATTCATCTTAACCCAATTTTTCTCTTGTATACAGTCAGCCAAATCATTGTTAAACCCAATGTCACATCCTGGCCATCAATCGGGTCTATATTTGACCCACTGTCCCTAGCCTTCTGCTTTTCCCTGCACACCTTCCCCTCACACTGGGCCATTTTCCCACACTTCAGTACATAAATGCATGCTCATCCTTTCGAGTTTACAGCAGCATGAATCTAGAGGTACCAAGCTCTTCAGCTCAATATCCACGCTTCCACAGAGTTCTGCCCAGCTTCCCCAGCCACCTTCCAGAAGTCTGCACCTCGTAGTTCTTTTTGAACATTGTTAGTAAAGCCAAATAACACATGAACACCTCCACAGCAGAGATAACAAGTTATTTTGATGACAGCATGGAGAAAGGCCCTTTTGTCAGAGTGAAATTCACTGTCTTGTATTTACACAACCCCTGCTAAGTGTTATGCCCAGAGTCCGAGTCCCCAAAACTGAGAGAATAAGACGTCCACAGCAATGCAAAAACATAAAGGGGTTTTATTACTAGCCCAAGCTACGGCTCCCGTCTCATACAGTGCAATGGAGTCTTCATGAGAGCCCCGAGCTGCTTATATACAGGTGGTCTTTTGTCTGAGCAATAGTGTAGTTGGTGTGTGGTGATTGACTCAACCTTGGGTCATCATGGTGATTGACATAACCTTGATTGACTCAACCTTGGGTCTTCATGGTGATTGACTTAACCTTGATTGACTCATCCTTGGGTCATCGGGGACCTTGGTGTCATCGGGGACCTTGGTGTCATCGGAGGCTTCCTAGAATTATGACTCATGCTTACAAGAACCTGAGGCTTAGGCCTAGTGTGGCCTGTTGAGCCTGTCATGGCTCAGGTCAGGTCCCAACACTAAGTAAATAAAGAAAACTAATCATCTTATAAAGACAAGGATGTGCTGTGCTATGGTGGTCAGAGCATGGGTTTTGAGACCAAAGTGTTAGTTGCTCAGTCATGTCCGACTCTTTGCTACCCTATGGACTGTGGTCCACTAGGCTCCCCTGTTCATGGAAGTCTGGAACTGGAATTCTGGAATACTGGAGTGGGTAGCCATTTCATTCTCCAGGAGATCTTCTTGACCCAGGGATCGAACCAGGGTCTCCTACATTGCAGGCAGATTCTTCACCATCTGAGCCACCAGGGAAGCCCCTTGAAGACCGAAGCCTTTGTTTAAATCCTAGCCTGGGCCTAAATGCTGGCTCCATCACTGTTATATCTATGGCTTTGGCCAAGTCCTCTGGCTTTTGGGAGCCCACAGTTCCACATTTAAAGGGGAGAAATGATGCCTAATACCATGTTTGCATGTTTGTAAAGATGGAAGCAAATGTGAACTGCTTAGCCGAGTGTCTGGCACACAGTAGGTACCCAAAGCTTACTACCGTGACCATCATCACCAAGGGTTTTATCAGCACATAGTCTCTGGTTCTCTAAAGGTAGTTCTCAGAGACAACAGCAAAATCATCCAGGAACTTGTTAGAAATGCAGGTTCTCAGGCCTCACCCGTGCATCGCCCAGGAACCGGTTTTAACAAGTCCTCCTGATGAATCCGGGGCTCTGTGAGCTTGAGAAGCGCTGTTCTAAAGAGTAATGAAACTGTGGGTGGAAAGCACCGATGCTAGCGTAAGGCACAGAGGAGACACTAAATGGTTCCTATCGTTTCATTGAATTCAGTTGGAGAAGGAAATGGCAACCCACTCCAGTATTCTTGCCTGGAGAATCCCAGGGACAGAGGAGCCTGTTGGGCTGCCGTCTATGGGGTCAAAGGCGATACGACCTTTGCCTGGAAAGTGCTTTCACTCTGCACCCTAACACTAACACGTTCTGCCCCAATGTGTTGAACTACCTAGTCATTTCAGTAATGGTGCTGCCTAACTGCCAACCACGAGTGCCCCAAACTGCTGCTCACAAACTAT
The DNA here is from genome assembly GCA_006410935.1 of Redunca redunca. Lineage (NCBI taxonomy): Eukaryota > Metazoa > Chordata > Mammalia > Artiodactyla > Bovidae > Redunca > Redunca redunca. The sequence goes on from SJYQ01004923.1 coordinate 544,995, forward strand.
TTAATTGCTTATCCAATTGCCTACCTAGAAACCCCGTGGATCTAATCACCAGTGGCTGGCCCCTGGCTGCAGGAGCAGGACCGCGAGCTCGGCAAGCTCGCCGCCACCTGGGGGAACAGCACTCGTGGCTGAGAGCCGCGACCTACCCGCCCCCCCCCCCCCCCCCCCCCCCCCCCCCC
>SJYQ01004923.1:545183-589433 GCA_006410935.1 Redunca redunca
CCAAGTCTCAGCTACTCCCACGACCGTCTGCATGCTGGATTCTGAACTGCTGTGACTTTTTAAGCTTTGATGTTGGTTGCCTACTTCTCTGTGCTTTTATTTTTTGAGAATTGAGGGTGGGGATGAGGGAGAGGTGCTTTTGTTTCCTTAACTGCACAACAGTCAAACTTTTCCATAAAAACTGTGTATTGCTCAAGGCCAGACCGTGAAGCAGCTAGGGCATTGTGGGCACTGCCTGTTACTGATTTTATTTCCTTTTCACTGCACTTGCAAGTAAGTCATTTATCTTTAAGTTAGCAAGCAAGAAATGGGAAGTAAAAGAAATATGCTTTATTTAAAGTAGTGTTTGGGGCTAGTCATGATGAGAGAAGTGGGCACTGCCCACACTGAGTTCATTTTCATTACAGTGCACTGCCAATGAAACCATTCAGTTTTGTTGGAATCCCACTTTCATCTCTCTGCTTCCCTTATGTTTCTCTTGGTTTCCCCTGTGGTACCAGTGTTCTTAAATTTTAAAGATAAAAACCTGGTGAAATCCAAGACAAGTGTTTCCTTTGGGTACCAAGCCTCAAGATACCCTTTTCCTCTCTGAAGGAGCTGCTGCTGCTGCTAAGTCGCTTCAGTCGTGTCTGACTCTGTGTGACCCCACTGACGCCAGCCCACCAGGCTCCCCCGTCCCTGGGATTCTCCAGGCAAGAACACCGGAGTGGGCTGCCGTTTACCTGAAGAAGCTAGTATGGGGGGAATAAGCCAGAGGAGAGACTCTTTTTGTCCACTCAAATGGGATAAACAAAAATCCAATAAAATATTCTACTTCCACCACATATTCTGCAGAAGGAAATGGCAACCTACTCCAGTACCCTTGCCCAGAAAATCCCGTGGACAGAGAAGCCTGGTAGGCTACAGTCCATGGGGTCGCAGAGTTGGAAACAACTGAACGACATCACTTTCACTTTTCACTCCATAATCTTCTTTAAAATGGAGATTCGTGATTCTGCCATCTATCAATGCAACCTGTAATATAATAGTGAAACAAAATTGGAATAAGCCAGAAACTTCCTCAAAAACCAAAGATGTCACTGTTCCTTAATAATTCCATTTGCTTGCTTTTAAAACATGGGACAACACTCGCTTCAAAGACTCAGTAGAAAAAGGTACTGCATTACCAATATGGACGGGAAAACATGGATTCGGTGCATTTACTATCACTATAGCAATTCTCTGATTTCTTACTTGTGTGTGTCCGTGCTCAGTCATGACCGACTCTTTGTGACCCCATGGACTACAGCCAGTCAGTCTTCTCTGCCCATGGGATTTTCCCGGCAAGAATACTGGAGTGGGTTGCCACTTCCTACTCCAGGGGATCTTCCCAACCCAGAGATTGAACTCACATCTCTTATGTCTCCTGTATCGGCAGGCAGGTTCTTTACCACTAGTACCATCTGGGAAGCCTGATTCCTTATGGTTGGCACTGCTGCTGCTGCTGCTAAGTCGCTTCAGTCGTGTCCAACTCTGTGCGACCCCATAGACGGCAGCCCACCAGGCTCCCTCGTCCCTGGGATTCTCCAGGCAAGAACACTGGAGTGGGTTACCATTTCCTTCTCCAATGCATGAAAGTGAAAAGTGAAAGAGAAGTCGCTCAGTCGTGTCCGACTCCTAGCAACCCCATGGACTGCAACCCACCAGGCTCCTCCGCCATGGGATTTTCCAGGCAAGAGATATACTTAATTGACATCTCCAAATGAAATCAGATTTTCCTATAGTCTACATCTTGCTTTAAAATTTGTTTTGTTGTCAATTATTTGAACTTTTAGGGATTGGTTTATCTGAAGTGGTTGAGTTCCACCAACACTTTAATATCCAAAAACAAAAATACACCTTTAAAGCTTCCATAATGCCCTCTGTTTGGTTTATTACAGTAGACAATACATGATAAACACTGGTTTTCTTATCTGTCCCTAATCAGGTGATGGTGAACTGGGAAGCAACCTCTATAATCAGATCTAGCAAAAGTTAAGAATATGCCAAACTCTGCAAGTATGTCTGTAGTGAAATGAATGAATAAAAACTTTATAAAACTTTGCAACTGTTTCTTACATATTTATACAGACCTATTTTCAAAGACATCAGAGAAAGGAGACCAGATTAAAATGGGGATACCAGAAAGATGGGGCTTCCCAGATGGTGCTAGTAATAGAGAACGCATCTGCCAATGCAAGATACATAACAGACCAGAGTTTGATCCCTGGTTCAGGAAGATCCCCTAGAGACGGGCACGGCAGCCCACTTCAGTATTCTTGCCTGGAGAATCCAAAGGACGGTGGAGCCTGGTGGGCTACAGTCCAAATAGTCGCAAAGAGTCAGACACGACTGAAGCAACTTCGCACACAAGCACCAGAAGGATAAAGTCGTTATACANAGCCCACCAGGCTCCCTCGTTCCTGGGATTCTCCAGGCAAGAACACTGGAGTGGGTTACCATTTCCTTCTCCAATGCATGAAAGTGAAAAGCGAAAGAGAAGTCGCTCAGTCGTGTCCGACTCCTAGCAACCCCATGGACTGCAGCCCACCAGGCTCCTCCACCATGGGATTTTCCAGGCAAGAGATATACTTAATTGACATCTCCAAATGAAATCAGATTTTCCTATAGTCTACATCTTGCTTTAAAATTGCTGAGTTTGTTGTCAATTATTTGAACTTTTAAGGATTGGTTTATCTGAAGTGGTTGAGTTCCACCAACACTTTAATATCCAAAAACAAAAATACACCTTTAAAGCTTCCATAATGCCCTCTGTTTGGTTTATTACAGTAGACAATACATGATAAACACTGGTTTTCTTATCTGTCCCTAATCAGGTGATGGTGAACTGGGAAGCAACCTCTATAATCAGATCTAGCAAAAGTTAAGAATATGCCAAACTCTGCAAGTATGTCTGTAGTGAAATGAATGAATAAAAACTTTATAAAACTTTGCAACTGCTTCTTACATATTTATACAGACCTATTTTCAATGACATCAGAGAAAGGAGACCAGATTAAAATGGGGATACCAGAAAGATGGGGCTTCCCAGATGGTGCTAGTAATAGAGAACGCATCTGCCAATGCAGGATACATAACAGACCAGGGTTTGATCCCTGGTTCAGGAAGATCCCCTAGAGACGGGCACGGCAGCCCACTTCAGTATTCTTGCCTGGAGAATCCAAAGGACGGTGGAGCCTGGTGGGCTACAGTCCAAATAGTCGCAAAGAGTCAGACACGACTGAAGCAACTTCGCACACAAGCACCAGAAGGATAAAGTCGTTATACAGAAGCTTACGTGACTTGGCTGTTAAAATCAACTAGATACTATAGTAGAAGCTAAAACAAATAATAAACTATTTACTCAAATAGGATTATGCCAATTAGGAAAATCCCTTGGAATTATGCCCCAGAAAACTAACAGTATGACATGGCAAAGAAAGTTAGCAACAAAGAAACCTTTCCTCACTGAAAAACTATTTCACTTCACACAAAGTTAAATCTTGTCATTTAAAACTATTTCAGCAAAAATTTTTCCAGCTCAGTTCATTTATGCTACATGTGTACTACAGCTTCTCTCTAAAACATAACTAGGTGGAAATATTCTGAAATACAAGAAAAATGCAGACTAAAGATGGCCTGCACGCTCCCCCTCCAAGGGCCCCCAAATCATAAAAACACAAATCACTTCTCTGTTTTATCTTCCTAAAACTATGATGAAGTAAATCATCAATAATCCCAGGGTAAATGTACGAATATCTATCTTTTGGCCTATGCACAAGCCTTTAAAAGGAAAACCAATAGATGATGTGAATGCTGTTTATGAAAAGAAGGCCATCAAACTTAACTCTGAACTCTTAAATTGTAGTAAGGTGCAACCTACTACAAAACATAAATCCCAAGTTGGGCAATTACTTATAATGTGTTTGTGACACTCAGCTTCTGTCTTAACCATTCCTGAGCACTTCACCCACCCTTTCAGTGTCAGCCTTTGTGGAAATCTGATTTTAGTGCATGTCGGTGCACAGCAAAATGGAAGTACACCAAGCCAGCAGCAAACTCAGAATGTAGTTGGGTGGGCCTCAGACTTAAACACTGGCTTCGGTTGATATAATGTGTAACTTGACATTGTTTAAACCCGGTGAGCCTGATTTTCATCAGGAAGAAGTTTTTCTCTCTGATACCCCTGGGCCCTTTACAACGCATGTCAGTATGCAAAAACCAGAGTGATGGTGTTGATTAGGTCAAAGCCAAGCACGGACAATTACTGAACCTGGGCTGCGTGCCCCGTGCATACCCCTAGTGAGAAGATTGAGGAGCAAATGCTGTTAAGTGAGAGACAAGGGACGAAAAGAATTCTTAGCAGAACAAATTCCCAAAACAACCTTCTGAAAGTCAAAGCCAGTTCTTTTATATTTCCAGTCTGATATGTAATCAAATAGCTTGGGTGTTAATTTTATGTTACATGTTTTTTTTCTCTTTTAAAATTAATCCCATAAAAGAGGACAACTGCTAAGAACTAGTTTCATCTGGGATTTAAGGAGCCTCAAACAACAACAACAAAGAAAAAAAAATTGTTCAAGTCTGTAAGCAGAAAAAACAAAAAATAAATCACCCGTAAAATGATATAGAAAATCTCTTAATTGTGGTCTCAGAGCAGTTTCCTCTATTGACAATATCACTATGAATACTGTGTTGAATTATGAAAAGAAATCTCTGTGGTCAGTTTGGTGATTCAATGTTTTCTACTAAATGGTCCGTTAAAACATAATGATTACCCAAATACGAATAGTATTAGACCATTATGAACCTAACCTAAGTATTTTCATCAGGAAAAAGAGTTAATGATGTGAGAAAGAACATTCATTCATTCATTGATTTGTTCACTCATTTTCCCACCCAATACTTTAGGAAACCTACATCAGACTCCCACGACTGCCCAACTCTCAGTTCTCACCTCATGCGGCATTTTCTCTGTGTTAGTCCTAATATTAATTAAGGGGATATAAGGAAAGGATGGGGAATCCCAGGTGGTACTAGTGGTAAAGAACCTGCCTGCCTGCCAGTCCAGGAGACAAGAGATGCAGGTTCAATCCCTGGGATGGGAAGATCCCGTGGAGAAGGAAATGGCAATCCACTCTAGTATTCTTGCCTGGAAAATCCCATGGACAAAGGAGCCTGGCAGGCTACAGTCCAAAAGGCCACAGAGAGTTGGACACAACTTAAGCAACTTAGCACACACGCTTGCAAGGAAAGGATTCCCCACTCAGATTTCATTCTCACTAATTAGAGTCCCTGCTCCATGTCTCCAGCCTCTGTGCCTTTCTCATTAGACAGGGCAGCTCAAGTCATTTTCTGAAATAATCCTCAGCTTGTTAAAAAAAAAAAAAATGAGTAAGATAAAAGTCCTCACAAAGAGTCATCTACCAAATCAAAATCTATTAATAAATGAGCTTACTTTTTTTCCTCTAGTATGTAAATGTATGCTCAAAGTAACAAAACTTAGAGTCATAAAATCAAAGTACTTTAGAGCTTATCAGGGTAGATATAGAGCTAGAGATACGTATAATCTAACTCAGGAATTCTTCATCATTAAAGTCAAAGTGAGAAAAGTAAGGGCAATGTGCCAAATTTTCACAAAGCTTAATTTGTTCAATGTAAAAAAAATTATCGGTTATTCTGAGAATGCAGCCACTTTTTGGGTTAAAATACAGTTTTTGATGAGATGATGCCAGTAGTGATGGTGGCTTGCTAGAAGAATAGCTCCTTGTGGTTACTCTGAGATTAAAAGTTAAGGAATTACGGTTGATCCACAATATTTGTTTCTTCATTTTTCTGATGTGTGAATTCAAACTTAAATTTTATTTAATACAAACATTATGTACTAAATACATAAATAAATAAAGCTTGGTGAGCTAAAGAAACCAGAACACAGTGGTATAAAGTACCAGGGTGGACACAGGATTAGTGTGTTGACAAGTCAAACACTACCTTCCTCATAACACGGAACTACTGATGGTTAAGAAGAAAGCAGAAACGCCTCCAAATGTTCTAGCTATTCTAATTGTCTCAGGCAGATCAGTCCCTCAGTCGTGTCCGACTCTTTGTGACCCCATGGACTGCAGCACGCCAGGCTTCCCTATCCACTATTTCCCGGAGTTTGCTCAAACTCACGTCCATCAAGGCGGTGATGACATCCAACTATCTCATCCTCTGTCATCCCCTTCTCCCACCTTCAATCTTTCCCAGCATCAGGATTTTTTCCATTAAGTCAGTTCTTTGCATTAGGCGGAAAGTATTGGAGTTTCAGCTTCAGCATTGGTCCTTCCAATGAATATTCAGGACTGATTTCCTTTAGGATGGACTGGTTGGATCCTCCTTGAAGTCCAAGGGATTCTCAAGAGTCTTCTCCAACACCACAGTTCAAAAGCATCAATTCTTTGGCACGTGCTTTCTTTATGGTCCAACTCTCACATCCATACATGACTACTGGAAAAACCATAGCTTTAACTAGACGGACCTTTGTCAGCAAACTAATGTCTCTGCCTTTTAATATGCTATTTAGGTTAGTCATAGCTTTTCTTCCAAGAAGCAAGCATCTTTTAATTTCATGGCTGCAGTCACCATCTGCAGTGATTTTAGAGCCCAAGTAAATAAATTCTGTCACTGTTTCCATTGTTGCCCCATCTATTTGCCATGAAATGATGGGACTGGATGCCATGATCTTAGTTTTTTGAATATTGAGTTTTAAACCAGCTTTTTCACTCTCCTCTTTTACTTTCGTCAAGAGGTTCTTCAATTGTCTGTGTTTGTTAATAATGTCAGCTACTTGGAAAACTGGATTGAGAATTGTTTTAAGTGGTCTACAGGAAAAAAACTCCTTCTGAAGGACCTAAGCTCCTCCATTTTGTTAACAGAAAAACTCCATTTTGTAAGGTTCCAGGAAAAGAGCTTTTGGAAATCCAAGAGCCTTTGGAAATCCCCTGACCTCACCCCACCACCCGCGAGCCAATTGGATCCCAGACCAAAATCTCCTGACTTGACGCTCAGGAACTTGCGGTCTACCTAGACAATAGGGACCAATCAGAACCCGTGGCCAGTCCAGGAAATGAAAACCAATCAGAACCCAACACCTAGCCCTTCCACAGAAGGTAACCAATTAGACGTCTCCCAACCCGAAAACTCCCATTTTTCAAATTTTTCACGCGAGAATACCCTATATAAGCAATGTAACCTAGAGCTCGAAGCTCCTCCCTATAGCCGTTGCGTCGGTATCGGTGGGAGCCCCAGCTCGAGCTTGGTAATAAAAACTCTCTTGCTTTTGCATCGGATACCGGCTCCCTGGTGGTCATTGGGAGATTTCATGACTTGGGCATAATACCTNCTCATAGGGACCAATCAGAACCCGTGGCCAGTCCGGGAAATGAAAACCAATCAGAACCCAACACCTAGCCCTTCCACAGAAGGTAACCAATTAGACGTCTCCCAACCCGAAAACTCCCATTTTTCAAATTTTTCACGCGAGAATACCCTATATAAGCAATGTAACCTAGAGCTCGAAGCTCCTCCCTATAGCCGTTGCGTCGGTATCGGTGGGAGCCCCAGCTCGAGCTTGGTAATAAAAACTCTCTTGCTTTTGCATCGGATACCGGCTCCCTGGTGGTCATTGGGAGATTTCACGACTTGGGCATAACACCTCTCACAAACAAATTAGCAAGTTACTTGACTGAATATACTATACCAAATGCTTGATTTATATTTCCATAAACCAAGAATCAAATTTTGTGTAGAAGCAAAGTGAGTTGCACAGTAGGTAGTTATCCAGATAACTGAAGCAAAAAGCCCCAAATCTATTATTTAGAAAAGAACTGGCTGCTTGTGCTGTCAATTTCACTAAATAATTCCTCATTTTACAGTAATTAAACTCATCTTTACAATAAAAAGGTTTCACTGTGGTGCTTCACATAGAGACTTGGTTTCATAATCATTGGTTAAAATCTTTTGAAAGGCTGAAAATATATATAGGTACAGGAAATATATATAGGTACAGGAAATGATAAAATACAAGTAAAATACCTTTGATTAAAGGACATATTGTATTTTTTTTCCTAGCTTTTTGTTGCTAGGGGAAAAATCCCTTATTTTGTTGTTTTTTGTTATTTGTTATATTTGCATAGCTTCCTTGCTCCTAAAGCATCAAATTCTGATAACAAGAACAGCAGAAGCACCATTATAGTTTTCCTTTACAAAATGCTGTTTGGTAAACAAAAATGTTCATCTGTTTTACTAGGTTTTCTCTCTCTAGGTTTTGCCTTTGGGGGATTTAAATAAACATGTAAAAATATGTACATAAGTCTCTGAAGATGAAATCTAAATCTCTTTAGTTTTCAGTTCCTTAAAGTACATGAAAAATTGCTAGTAGGAGAAAGGTGTCTACATGAAAATAAAACTGTGGAGTGTGCAGGTTTCAATTGAAGAAAATAAGATTTCATTTAGAATTAAGCCTTTTTAAAAATAACAGTCTTATGTCTGCTGCTGCAGCTAAGTCACTTCAGTCGTGTTCGACTCTGTGCGACCCCATGGACTGCAGCCCACCAGGCTCCCCCGTCCCTGGGATTCTCCAGCCAAGAACACTGGAGTGGGTTGCCATGTCTACATAACCAATAACAAGGGTTTTTCCAAATTAAAAATATGGAGCAAATGGCTATGGGCAATGTTCTATGCCAAAAGATTTCTGTTGAGTTTTGTTTTGTTTCTCTTTTAATTCATATTTCATTTTGTTTCGAACAGTTTGCTGCTTCCTTGTGCTATCCCTGAGAGGAATAGTTTAGCTCAGGAGCTCCCAACTGATGATCACCACCTTTAGAAGCTCAGTTTATTGTACATTTACCATTATTATCCCTCATGTCTTCTAAAATGTCAACTCAAACCCAAGGTCTAGAAGGATGTCGATGACAGAAAGATGAAAAAATATCACTTAAATAGCATGACCAGCCTCTTTCTACGTCAGGACTTTCAGCCTCAGCTCCCACAGCTGCTTCCTTTAATTACTATTACTTGGTTCAAATTTGCTAAGGGGAAATCTGATTGGCCCAGTTCATCTTTTTGCACCGATACATACCCACTGAATTGGCACCCGTTGGGTAAGGTGTCCTCATATAATTCAACCATCTGTGGAATTAGGGGTAGAAGGGAGAGAGCCAAGACCACCTGGAACAAACGTTTGCAAAAGAACAGCCCTTGGAAGGATGTGACCTTGTAAGTGGAGCTGTGAGGACAAATCCCAAGAACAGAAGCAAGTAGAGCATTGTCCTTTTCTAGAAACTCATACAGAATTAACTACCAAGGGATCCAAATCTTATTTTGTTAGAACACATTCGGAGGGACAGCACAAAGTGGAGACAAGGGTTAAATGAAATCAATTTATTGTAATTGTTGCTTAGTCACTAAGTCATGTCCCACTCCATGCAACCCCATGGATTGTAGCCCACCCAGCTCCTCTGTCCTTGGGACTTCCCAGGCAAGAATACTGGAGTGGGTTGCCATTTCTTCCTTCAGGGAAATCTTCCCAACCCAGAGATCAAACCCGGGTCTTTTGCACTACAGTCAGATTATTTACCACTGAACCACTAGGGCAGCCAACAATCTATTGCTAAGATTACTCAACTAATCAGTAACAAGGCTAAAACAGGAACCCAGACAGGCTAAGGTCCTACTCATACTTCATACACCCCCTATATCTATTGCTGATATGATACGTACACATGGATATCTCAAATACTAAAACTCCATTTACAATTTATGGAGCTGTTATTGAATTTTTAGGATACTTCTTTCAACATTAAGTAGGAACTATAAGTCTTTATATGTATTGAACAAATAGTCAACAATTTGTGTTTTCATACACAGTCATTCTCATTATCGATAGTAGTCATGTTCTGGAAAGTTCCTGAAAACACTGAATTAATGGATACTGACCCATCAAGTCTATGCCCCAACCAGTAATGCTGAAGAAGTTGAACGGTTCTATGAAGACCTCCAAGACCTTTTAGAACAAACACCCAAAAAAGATGTCCTTTTCATTATAGGGGACTGGAATGCAAAATTAGGAAGTCAAGAAACACCTGGAGTAACAGGCAAATTTGGCCTTGGAATGCGGAATGAAGCAGGGCAAAGACTAATAAAGTTTTGCCAAGAGAACACACTGGTCATAGCAAACACCCTCTTCCAACAACACAAGAAAAGACTCTACACATGGACACCACCAGATGGTCAACACCAAAATCAGATTCATTATATTCTTTACAGCCAAAGATGGAGAAGCTCTATACAATCAGCAAAAATAAGACCAGGAGCTGACTGTGGCTCAGAGCATGAGCCAAATTCAGAATTAAATAGAAGAAAGTAGGGAAAACCACTAGACCATTCAGGTATGACCTAAATCAAATCCCTTATGATTATACAGTGGAGGTGAGAAATAGATTTAAGGGACTAGATCTGATAGATAGAGTGCGTGATGAACTATGGACGGAGGTTCATGACATTGTACAGGAGACAAGGATAAGACCATCCCCATGGAAAAGAAATGCAAAAAAGCAAAATGGCTGTCTGAGGAGGCCTTACAAATAGCTGTGAAAAGAAGAGGAGTGAAAACCAAAGGAGAAAAGGAAAGATATAAACATCTGAATGCAGCGTTCCAAAGAATAGCAAGAAGAGATAAGGACGCCTTCCTCAGGGATCAATGCAAAGAAATAGAGGAAAACAACAGAATGGGAAAGACTAGAGATCTCTTCAAGAAAATTAGAGATACCAAGGGAACATTCCATGCAAAGATGGGCTCGAAAAAGGACAGAAATGGTATGGACCTAACAGAAGCAGAAGATATTAAGAAGAGGTAGCAAGAATACACAGAAGAACTGTACAAAAAAGATCTTCACAGCCCAGATAATCCCGATGGTATGATCACTCACCTAGAGCCAGACATCCTGGAATGTGAAGTNAACATCTATTTCTGCTTTATTGACTATGACAAAATCTTTGACTGTGTGGATCACAATAAACTGGAAAATTCTGAGATAAATGGGAATACCAGACCACCTGACCTGCCTCTTGAGAAACCTACATGCAGGTCAGGAAGCAACAGTTAGAACTGGACATGGAACAGACTGGTTCCAAATAGGAAAAGGAGTACATCAAGGCTATATATTGTCACCCTGCTTATTTAACTTCTATGCAAAGTACATCATAAGAAATGCTGGGCTGGAAGAAGCACAAGCTGGAATCAAGACTGCTGGGAGAAATATCAGTAACCTCAGATATGCAGATGACACCACCCTTATGGCAGAAAATGAAGAGGAACTAAAGCCTCTTGATAAAAGTGAAAGAGGAGAGTGAAAAAGTTGGCTTAAAGCTCAACATTCAGAAAACGAAGATCATGGCACCTGGTCCCATCACTTCATGGGAAATAGATGGGGAAACAGTGGAAACAGTGTCAGACTTTATTTTTGGGGGCTCCAAAATCACTGCAGATGGTGACGGCAGCCATGAAATTAAAAGATGCTTACTCCTTGGAAGAAAAGTATGGCCAACCTAGATAGCATATTCAAAAGCAGAGACATTACTTTGCCAACAAAGGTCTGTCTAGTCAAGGCTATGGTTTTTCCAGTGGTCATGTATGGATGTGAGAGTTGGACTGTGAAGAAGGCTGAGCGCCGAAGAATTGATGCTTTTGAACTGTGGTGTTGGAGAAGACTCTTCAGAGTGCCCTGGACTGCAAGGAGATCCAACCAGTCCATTCTAAAGGAGATCAGTCTTGGGTGTTGTTTGGAAGAAATGATGCTAAAGCTGAAACTCCAGTACTTTGGCCACCTCATGCAGAGTTGACTCATTGGAAAAGATTCTGATGCTGGGAGGGCTTGGGGGCAGGAGGAGAAGGGGACGACAGAGGATGAGATGGCTGGATGGCATCACTGACTCGCACATGAGTGTGAGTGAACTCTGGGAGTTGGTGATGGACAGGGAGGCCTGGCGTGCTGCGATTCATGGGGTTGCAAAAAGTCGGACACAACTGAGCGACTGAACTGAACTGAACTGACCCACTGCTCCTCGGGAAAATACAGGATAAGGTTCCTGAAAGTCTTTGGCCATGTTTTCATCGAACAATATATGGCCTTGTTTTAGGTCCATTTCTGCTTAAAGACAAGTTATTTATTATATATTTTTTATTAATATTAAACTCACAGTCAACAGCACTATAACTCAAGCTCTAACAAAGCTTACCTAATATGCATGCTTTCTCCATAAGGCACATTACAGCTTTCTTGTGCTAAGGAATGCTACTAGACAGCATTTCAGCACTTTGTTATGGGGTCCTTTAAACAGTAAAATCTCCAACAAAAAGCCCAGAAATGCAGGGGGGGAACAAATAACTGGCACTAAATAGATCATGAGGAAGACACTTGTCTACAATACAAGAGCTGAAACAGGTGGGCAAAACATCACCTTGTCTGACCTCAGCTGGGAATACTTATGTCCGTGACTCAATCTTTCACTATTCTGCACTTGCCTGAGAACAATGATGAAAGCGCCATGACTACTGATTTTGAGATTACAAATAAATTGTAGTGTATACACAAATTTACTACTATAGAATTGGTGAACAACAAGGATTGACTATTTATACTTATATAATCTAACTGATTAAATCACATTCTATTTTCTTCTTGATATTTTGTGATCTTCTTGCCACAGACTACTATAATAAAATGAGTAGCCAACAGTTCCTTTGATGTTAGTGGAATACAGACTTCAGGACTACCAAGTTTTGATATTATGTTACCTACAAGTTTGCAGAGAATACCAACACTAAGCCAAACCATAGATTATTCACAAATAATTGTTGATAAACACTGCTGTTTTTGTACTTTATAACTATTAACCTTGATTTTAACATATACCTCTATAAAGCATTCACAGTTAAGAGTGACTTTTAGAAACAAACCGAATATATTTAGAACAAAATGTATAGATTTTAATGAATATTCACTAAAGAAAAGGCTTTAAACACTTGGTAAAATAGATGCACATTTACTTTCTACAGATAACAACTCAAAAATATATTCTTCCTTGGGGTCCAGGTAGCCGCAAACACAAGGTGACCTATGAAAACTTTCCAGAGCAGCAATCATGACCGGTTGCCCAAAGGATGAATATCATGTTGTTTCCCCTGAACAGTGTTAACCCCCTCAGTGGGTTGAAATCTGAATTAATTGTTGAAATTTATAAACTAGGAGAACTTACACAAAATCTAATTTCCTGAATTCTCGTGGAAAAAATAATCATTGATGAACACTTCCCCATTCTTGCCTCGAAGCCACTGGCCAGCATTGAACGTAGCTGCCTCCAGGGCAGGGCGCTCCTGCTCAGGTTCTAGAACTTCTGATTACTGCTCACATTATGGCTACATGTCAGCTGCACTTTCCTTTTTTAAAATTAAGAGGTAGGTTAAGTATTTATCTTACTAATCTATCCAAAATGAGACCAAAATAAATAAATAAATGAAACAAATGAGGATCACAGTTTTCCTTCTCTCACACATTGATTGTTCATATCAGCATGGGAGTTGGTGATTCCTGTTCTCAAGTTCAGGTAGAGCTTTAGACTAAGCTCTAGACCTTCTGACCAAGAAGTTAAAATATCCTCCACATGCAATCAAAGCCTGGATAATGATCTTACCTCTAGCCTTTTACAGTTCACAGAGGCTCATGCATTACCTAATGTAACCTTTGCAATAAAGGTAAGCTGGGTAGAACAGTAATTTCATCCTCATTCTCCCAAGAAATCCAAAACCCACAGAGACTAAACAGCCTGTCCAAGGCCACACAGCAAGAAACAGGCTAAGGAAGATGAAATCCAATCTTCTAGTTTCAAGTTCAGAGCTTTTCCTACTACAGTGTGCATACAGGCAAAAGGGCTGATCCATATTTTATCACACGTTACTTTTTAAATATGTTCCTGTCATCGAGGCGAAACTCCAAGGTGATAGAAATTAAGGTGTTGCTTTTATATTCCACACAGAAATATCAGCTTCACTTGAATAAGGATAGTTTTGTCCACATCACTCCGTTAACGCTACTAAAAATATATGATTCTGTGTGTAAGTGCTCCAGTGCACACAGACGCTCCTCATTCCAAACAAGAACTGAAGCACGTTTCTGTTGCAACAAGACTAGAACAAGTGAGAAGATTGTATTTAAGGAAAATAAAAGAGAAAGAAAATAAAACTAGAGGTATGAGTAATACATGAGTACATGCCATAATAATCAGATGCTTCATTCAAGGCTACATATTTCACTCCAAGCTTCCCAGTGATCACTGCACAGAGGGAAACATCATCAGCTACCCAATTCACCGTATCAAGGAAAAAAATATGTTATCGATGTCTGAGAGATATTTGTCCCCCAAGAGTCGTCACAAACTCTCTTTGATGCAATATAAATACCTTGATTCTTCATAATATTAAAATAGTGAATAAAACAATAAACCATGGTTCCCTTAGCTATTTTGTATATTCCCCAAAGCAAGCTGACAGCAGAATGTCAAATCACAATTCAGTAAAAGCAATTCTATTAAATATAAAATAGTCTAGTTACTTAGTAAATCTGATGGCCAGATTAATAAAATAGATAGATAGATAATCTAAGAAAGAATCTATGAGCAGCATACATTTCAGGCATTCCATACATACTACTGTTCACATTCAAGCTTTTGATTAAGTATTGTGCAGAAAAGAGTTCAAGGTCAAAAGTCTCTGACAAGATCTTGGCACTGAAAAAATTCATGTTGTCGATTCAAGACAAATCTATACCTTTCAACGATGAACAAGGTGGGTATAGGCTTGACACTGCATACGAAATAGCTGAAGTCCTTTCCTACCATCCTAAGGAGGGGAGCCAAGGGAGGCGCGAGGGCAAGGGCAGTAGCTTCTCTTTTCTCACCTAGACGGCTGGCCTCTGCGTGGGGGTCAGCAGTGACACAGGCCACGGCACTGGACCTCGCCTCTGAGCCTCAGGCCTGGCTTCGTCAGCAGCCGCTGTCCACTTCCATCTGGCTGTCATGTCTGTCCTCCAACGTGCTTTGCTATTCCTGTATTCCCCTTCTGCAGCGATGACCTCACTTCCCACCCATTCTTCCAAGCCAGAACCACAGGGAGACTGTTTCCCCTCTTTCCTTCACCCCACCATGGGTGACCCAGTCTTCCAGTGTCAGCTCTCACCCACTGTGCCCTCTCCATGCCTGCTCCCACTGCCCTGGTTCAAAGAGAAAACTACCTCTCTTTGAGGTTCCTGAATTACGCTCCTAGTCATTTCCCTGTCTCTCCTTTGCACCTATCTTCTTTTGTTCTGTGGAGTCATCTTTCCAAAATAATAATAATAATATTAATAGCATAATTTACTGGAACTTTACCACATGCCAAGCACTGTTCTAAATACTTTACGTATATTATCTCATACATCTTTTTTAATTTCAGCTTTATTGAGGAATAACTGATAGATAAAATTGTAAGCTATTTAAAGTGTATATTGTGGTGATTTGTTATACGTATACATCATAAAGGGGCTTCCCCTGTAGCTCAGTCGGTAAAGAATCTGCCCGCAATGCAGGAGACGCAGGTTCGATTCCTGGGTCAGGAAGATTCCTTGGAGAAGGAAATGGCAACCCACTCCAGCATTCTTGACTGCAGAATCCCATAGACAGAGGAGCCTGGTGAGCTACAGTCCACGGGGTCTCAAGAGTCAGACATGACTTAGCAACTAAGCCACCACCACCATACATCGTAAAAGGATCTTTCTCATCTAGTTAATTAACACATTCATCTCCTCACATATTTCTCCCTTTTTGTGTAACAACATTTAAGTTCTACTCTCTTAGCAAATGTTATCTACATAACATAGTGCTTTTAACTCTGGTCAGCATTTTTTACATGAGATCCTCATACCTTATCGGCAACTTTTTTTTTTTTTGATTCCACATATAAGTGGTACTGCACAGCATTTTATTTCTCTGGCTTATTCACTCAACATAATGCCTTCAAGATCCACCTATGTTGTCTCAAACGGTAGAACTTCCTTCCTTCTCATGGCTGAATAATATTTAATTGGATATGTATAGCACATTTTAAAAAACTGAAGTATAGTTGACTTACAATGTTGTATTAGCTCCTGGTGCAGCAAAGTGATTCATATACATATTTTGAATTCATATATATGTATATATATATGAACCACTTTGCTGCCCCATAAACATATATATATATATATTGTTTTCCATTCTGGTTTATTACAGGACATTGAATATAGTTGTTCATGCTGTACAGTAGGGCCCTTTTGTCTATTCATTCCACAAACAATAGTTGCATCTGCTAGTCCCAAACTCCCAGTCCAGCCCTCTCCCTCCGTCCCCACAGACTTGAGGCTGTCAAGACTCCCAGTGTCTGGGCGTCTGCTTCTATTTCATAGATAAATTCATTTGTGTTATATTTTAGAGTCCACATATAAGTGATATCATATGGTATCTGTCTTTCTCTTCAAAACTAAACTTCTCTTAGTACGATAATCGCTAGGTCCAGCCATGTAGCTGCAAATATACCAAATCTTTATCCATTCATCTGTTGATGGACGTTTAGGTTGTTCCCATAGCTGGCTATTGTGAATAGTGTTTCAAGGAACATGGCAGTGCAAGTATATTGTCCATCTTATTGTTATTTCTTTTGTCTATAAACCTAGAAGTGGGATTGCTAGAGGTAATAGTTTTATTTGTAA
Organism: Redunca redunca; assembly: GCA_006410935.1. Lineage (NCBI taxonomy): Eukaryota > Metazoa > Chordata > Mammalia > Artiodactyla > Bovidae > Redunca > Redunca redunca. Next base: position 562,022 of record SJYQ01004923.1, read on the forward strand.
GATTTGGAGGACCTTCCATACTGTTTTCTACAGTAGCTGCACCAATTTACACTCCCACCAAGAGTACACAAGTGGCCCCTTTCTCCATGTCCTCACCAACATTTGTTATGTGTGGTCTTTTGGATAATAGTATTCTGATAGTGTGACGTGGTATCTCACTGTAAGCTCAGTTTGCATTTTCCTGCTGATCACCAATGTTGAACATTTTTCTCATGTGTCTGCTGCTTATCTGTCTTCTTCAAAAAAATGTCTAGTCAGTTTCTCTGCTCATTTTTTAATCAGAATGTTTAATTTTTGCTATTTTGTTATATGAGTTCCTTGTATATTCTGCATATTAACCCCTTCAGAAAAACGGTTTGCAAATGTTTTCTCCCATTCCATAGGTTGCCTTTCATTTTGCTGATGATTTCCTTTCCTGCATGGAAGTTTTTTAGTTTGATGTAATTCCACTTATTTTTGCTTTTGTCCCTTTGCTTCTGGTGTGAAACCTAAACAATTATCTTCATGACCAATGTTAAGGTATTTACTGCTTACATTTTTTTCTAGGAATGTTATGATTCCTGGTTTTACACTCAATTCTTTCCGTTCAGTCGATCAATCATATTAGACTCTTTGTGACCCCCATGGACTGCAGCACCCCAGGCTTCCCTGTCCATCACCAACTTCCGGAGCTTGATCAAACTCATGTCCAGTGAGGCGGTGATGACATTCAACCATCTCATCCTCTGTCATCCCCTTCTCATCCTGCCTTCAATCTTTCCCAGAATCAAGGTCTTTTCCAGTGAAGACAGTTCTTCACATCAGGTGGCCAAAGTATTGGAGTTTCAGTTTCAGCATCAGTCCTCCCAATTCATATTTAGGACTGACTTCCTTTAGGATTTACTGGTTTGATCTCCTTGCAGTCCTCAAGGGACTCTCAAGACTCTTCTTCAACACCACAGTTCAAAAGCATCAAAAGTCCGACTCTCACGTCCATACATGACTACTGAAAAAACCATAGTTTTGACTAGATAGACCTTTGTCAGCATGGTTCTGCATAGCTTTTCTTCCAAGGAGCAAGTGTCTTTTAATTTCATGGCTGCAGTCACCATCTGCAGTGATTTTGGAGCCCAAGAAAATAAAGTCTCTCACTGTTTCCATTGTTTCCCCATCTATTTGTCATGAAGTGATGGGATGAGATGCCATGATCTTAGTTTTCTGAATGTTGAGTTTTAAGCCATCTTTTTCACTCTCCTCTTTCACTTTCATCAAAAGGCTCTTTAGTTCCTCTTCACTTTCTGCCATAAGGGTGGTGTCATCTGCATATCTGAGATTCTTGATATTTCTCCTGGAAATCTTGACTTCAGTTTGGGCTCCATCCAGCCCAGCATTTCACATGATGTACTCTGCATTTAAGTTAAATAAGGAGGGTGACAATATATTCAGCCTTATTGTACTCCTTTTCCTATTTGGAACTAGTCTGTTGTTCCATGTCCAATTCTAACTGTTGCTTCTTGATCTGCATACAGATTTCTCAGGAGGCAGGTCAGATGGTCTGGTATTCCCATCTCTTTCAGAATTTTCCACAGTTTGTTGTGATCCACACAGTCAAAGGCTTTGGCGTAATCAATAAAGCAGAAGTAGATCTTTTTCTGGAACTCTCTTGCTTTTTCTATGATCTAACAGATGTTGGCAATTTGATCTCTGGTTCCTCTCCCTCTCCTAAATCCAGCTTGAACATCTGGAAGTTTTTGGTTCACATACTGATGAAGCCTGACTTAGAGAATTTTGAGCATCATTTTGCTAATGTATGAGATGAGTACAACTGTGTGGTAGTTTGAACATTCTTTGGCATTGCCCTTCTTTGGGACTGGAATGAAAACTGACCTTTTCCAGTCCTGTGGCCACTGCTGACTTTTCCAAATTTGCTGGCATATTGAGTGCAGCACTTTAACAGCATCATCTTTCAGGATTTGAAATAGCTCAATTTTAATCCAGTTTGAAATAGCTCAAGTCTTTAATCCATTCTGAACTGATTTTATTTATAGTGTAAAATAGTAATGCAATTTTTTTTTTTTGCATGGGACTGTCTAGTTTACCCAGCACCATTTATTGAAAAAACTGTACTTTCCCCATTGTATACTCTTGGCTCCTCTGGCATACGTTAATTGACCATGCATGTATATGTTTATTTCTGGGCTTTCTCTTCTTTTTCCATTGATCTTTATGTCTGTTTTTAGATGAATACTTTAGTGTTTTGATTGCCATAGCTTTATAATATAGTTTATAATCATGGAGCGTGGTGCCTCAAGCATCGTTCATTTTTCTCAGGATTACTTTGGTCACTCATGGTCTTTTGTGGTTTCATACAAATTTTATGAGTCTTGGTTCTATCCCTGTAAGAAATGCCATTGGAGTTTTGATAGAGATTGTACTGAACTGGTTCATTACTTTGGGTAATAACGGACATTTTAACAATAGTTAATTCTTTCAGCTATGACCAGGCAATATCCCTCTAATTGTTTGCATATTCTCAAATTTCTTTCATCAGTGTCTTAGATTTTTCACCAGTTAGTTTTATCTAGTTTAACACAGTTTTACACCATTGTGTTTGGAAAAGATGCTTGATATAACCTCCATCATTTTAAATTCATTAAGGCCTGTTCTGTGATTTAGCATATGCTCTATCCTAAGCAATGCTCCATGGGCACTGGCACAGAGTGTGTGTCCCGCTACAGTCGGACGAAATGTTTTGTAAATGTCTGTTCAGTTCTTCTGGTCTAATGGGTAATTTACATCCAATGTTTCCTTATTGATTTTCTGTCTGGATGATCCATTGTCAAAAGTGGCGTACTGGGTACTGAAATCTCCTGCTATTACTATACTGCTGTCTATTTCTTCTTCCAAGCCCATCAGTATTTACTGTATATATTAAATATATTTATAAATATTTACTGTATATATTTACTGTATATCTCACACTATTCTTCATCACTCTGAATTCATCCCATTGTCAGATAAAGAAATTGAGCCACAAAGAAAATAGATGTCATTTAAAAATTCACTCAGCTGAGACAATGGAGCCAGGATAAGAGAACGACACTGCACTCCTAATCAGTGAGAAACAGAAAAGCACGCTCTGACACCTGCAAATTGGCCTGCAACTCACAGCTAAGCTCCAGTGTCTTCCTGTTGGTGTAAACAGCCCCGAAGTGTGCCAACATCAGCCAAGCTCACTATGACTGATGAGGTGAGAGCAAGCCCAACACCACTTCAAAATCCCGTCTGAGCACACACACAAATAAGGCCATCGTGCAAAGGACAGAACTCCCAAACATCCCCCCCTCCAATTACATGAGTGACTGCTGCCCTTCTACCAACTACAGTTTTAAACTTCTCTTGTCTACCTTTCTTATGGGTAAGACTGACTGAGGTACAAAATCATTTTATCACCCCTGTTTCCTGGTAGAACCCAATCCAGAATGAACCCCCACTTTTTGGCACACTCCCCCAAATCACCAGATATAGGAAGTCCTTTCTAACACCTTTTTACTGAGTGCTGTGCTCAGTCGCTCAGCTGTATATGACTCTGTGACCCCATGGACTGCAGCCCGCCAGGTTCCTCTGTCCAGGGAATTTACCAGACAAGAATACTGGAGTGGGTTGCCATAGCCTACTCTGGGGACTTCCTCCTGACCTAGGAATTAAACCTGCATCTCTTGAGGTTTTTTTGCCCTGGCTGAGAATTGAACCCAAGCTTCCCATGTGGGCAGGCAAGAATTCCACCACTGAACTACTAAAAAACACTAACAGTTTCCACATAGGCATTTTTGGCCCATGGGTTGATAGGATCTGGAAGAACACAGTGCCCACATTTGGGTTTTCAACGCCTCTCTCCAAGGCAAGGGCCAGAACCATAGAGATCGCAGGTTGCAGGGCAGGGCAGACACAGGCTGGGCCTCCTGTGGTGGAAGAAAGCAAGGACATGCTGGGGATGGGGATGGGGAGAGATATCCCACTACAGCCCATAGCATGAATAGTCCCTCACTGTAATGAGAAATAAATCCGACTTTTCCATTACAGACATGTCTTTGGCTAAAGGACAGTGACACCACAATGTCCTAATACATCTCATCATGATTTATTTCCATGACGAAAAACAATCTGATGGCTGCGCATCCCCAACATGGAAAAGTCTCTTAAGACGAAAATGCAATCCTCTATGTCTTATCCATGCCATTCTTCAGCCTCATTCCTAACATAACCTTCCTTCTGCCACTCCACCCCTTCCCATTCATCTGAATGTCTTACTATAGCAGCATTCTCAAATATTCTGCACTTTCACACATGCCACTGTTCTGCCTTGAATACTTTCTGTTCATTCTATGCTACAACTCCCTTCCTTTTTGCAACCCTTTCCCCATTCTGTAGACTGCCATTGGCCTTCCCCTCTCCATGGACCTATAGCTCCCATATGTCTGTTACAACTTTTTCCACAAGATTAAACTTTTCATTGAATTGATCTGCTTTGTTCACTTGCAGCTAAAGCCTACAGAATATAAGCTCCAGGCATGCAAGTCATTGTTGCTGTTCAGTTGCTCAGTCATGTCCAACTCTGTGACCCCATGGACTGCAACATGCCAGGCTTCCCTGTCCTTCCTTATCTGCCAGAGTTTGCTCAAACTCATGTCCATTGAATTGGTGATGCCATCCAAACATCTCATCCTCTGTCATCCCATTCTCCTCCTGCCCTCAATCTTTCCCAGCATCAGGGTCTTTTCCAAAGAGTCAGCTCTTCACATCAGGTGGCCAAAGTATTGGAGCTTCAACTTCAGCATCAGTCTTCCCTATGAATATTCAGGGTTGATTTCCTTTAGGATGGACTGGTTTGATCCCCTTGCTGTCCAAGAGACTCTTAAGAGTCTTTTACAGTGCAATTCAAAAGCATCAGTTCTTCACTACCTGGCCTTTTTTATGGTCCAATTCTCACATCCATACATGACTACTAGAAAAACCATAGCTTTGACTATACAAAACTTTGTTGGCAAAGTAATGTTTCTGCTTTTTTTATACACTGTCTAGGTTTGTCATAGCTTTTCTTCCAAGGAGCAAGGCTCTTTTAATATCATGGCTGTAGTCACTGTCTGCAGTGATTTTGGAGCCCAAGTAAATAAAGTCTTTCACTGTTTCCATTTTCTTCCCATCTATTTGCCATGAAGTGATGGGACCAGATGCCATGATCTTAGTATTCTGAATGTTGTTTCAAGCCAGCTTTTATACGCTTCTCTTTCACCTTTATCAAGAAGCTTTTTAGTTCCTCTTCTTAAGGGCAGTGTCATCTGCATATCTGAGGTTATTCATATTTTTCCCAGCAATCTTGATTCCAGCTTGTGCTTTATCAAGCCTGGCATTTTGCATGATGTATACTGCATCTAAGTTAAATAAGTTTGGTTACAGTATACAGCCTTGACGTTTCCGCCTCCACGGACCCATACCTCTATCACAACTTTTGTCCACCAGACTAAACTTTCCATTGATCTGCTTTGTTGTGTTCCTCTGTTTCTTTGCATTGGCCACTTGAGAAGGCTTTATCTCTCCCTGCTGTTCTTTGGAATTCTGCATTCCTTTTCTCCTTTGCCTTTTGCTTTCCTTCTTTTCTCAGTTATTTGTAAGACCTCCTCAGACAATCATTTTGCCTTTTTGCATTTCTTTTTCTTGGGAATGATTCTGATCACCTCCTCTTATACAACGCTATGAATCTCCATCCATAGTTTTTCAAGCACTCTATCAGATCTAATTCCTTGAATCTATTTGTCACTTCTACTATATAATCAAAAGAGATTTGATTTAGGTCATACCTGAATGGCCTAGTGGTTTTCCCTGCTTTCTTCAATTTAAGTCTGAATTTTGCAATAACGTGTTTGTGATATGATCCACAGTCAGCTCCCAGTCTTGTTTTTGCTGGCTGTGTAAGAGCCTCTCTATCTTCAGCTGCAAAGAATATTATCAGTCTGATTTTGGTATTGATCATCTGGTGATGTCCATGTGTAGAGTCATCTCTAGTATTGTTGGAAGAGGGTGCTTGTTATGACCAGTGCATTCTCCTGGAAAAACCCTGTTAGCTTTTGCCCTGCTTCATTTTGTACTCCAAGGCCAAACTTGCCTGTTACTCCAGGTATCTCTTGACTTCCTACTTTTGCATTCCAGTCCCTTATGATGAAATGGACATCTTTTTTTGGTGTTAGTTCTAGAAAGTCTTGTAGGTCTTCATAGAACCATTCAACTTCAGCTTCTTTGGCATTAGTGGTTGGGGCATAGACTTGGATTACTGTGATGTTCAATGGTTTGCCTTGGAAACGAACCCAGATCATTCTGTTGTTTTTGCAATTGCACCCAAGTTCAGCATTTCAGACTCTTTTATTGACTATGAGGCAAGCAAGTGTCTTGTCTAAATAATTTATTAAGAGGATACAATAGAAAAAGCAGGATTAAACAAGCCAGTTCTTAGTACCTATATAAAAACAGACAACCAACAAACTTTCTAAGGCTCAGTCTCCTCATCTGTTTTTTTAAAAAAGGAATTATAATACCCTATAAAGTTGCTTTAAAATGTGAAAGTACCTAGTATAGTGTCTGATGCTCAATACATGGTCCCCCTGTTATCCAAAAGTAGAGCATTCCTATGAAATCTTTTGTAAACCAAAACAGCACAAAGTGAAAAAATAATTACCTTAGAACACATCTTGCTAAGGGGTGAGCAAAATAAATCGAGATAAAGCACAGATGCTCACAGACACAGTTCAAAGCTATGGCAGCCTGACGCCAAGATGCTGAACATAGTTTCCAGAGAAGGGGCTTGGCAGGGCCAGTCTTTCAGGTCAGGGTGTGTGCTGTCTCTGCAACAGCTTGCTCCCAAACAAACACTGAGTGCTGCTTTCACTTTTGACCTTTTTTTCATGAAAGTGAAAATCCTTGGATTTCTTTAAATTAGAAAAAGTAATAACACAGATTTTCCATAAAAGCAAAGCACTGTAAAGCAAACTTTTGAAAAACAGGCCAGCTCAGTTCAGTCATTCAGTCGTGTCCAACTTTTTGTGACCCCATGGAGTGCAGAACGCCAGGCCTCCCTGTCCATTATCAACTCCTGGACTTTACACAAACTCATGTCCATCAAGTTGGTGATGCCATCCAACCATCTCATCCTCTGCGGTCCCGTTCTTCTCCCACCTTCAATCTTTACCAGCATCAGGGTCTTTTCCAGTAAGTCAGTTTTTCACATCAGGTGGCCAAAGTATTGGAGCTTCAGCTTCAGTATCAGTCCTTTCAATTAATATTCAGGATTGATTTCCTTTAGGACTGACTAGTTTGATCTCCTTGCAGTCCAAGGGACTCTCAAGAGTCTTCTCCAACACTACAGTTCAAAAGCATCAATTCTTTGATGCTAAACTGTCTTTATAGTCCAACTCTCACATCTGTACATGACTACTGGAAAAACCATGGCTTTGACTAGACATACCTTTGTTGGCAAAGAAAATCAAGGGACACCTGTATATTGTTTGGTGAATTTAACATACAAAGCACAATAAAAATATATGTAACTCTTCTTCTGATATGTATCATATCCAAATCCCTCTATTTTCAAATTCTCATAACCTACTTAAAAATTTCAATTTGTATTAAATGCTATCCTATACAAGCTATTACAAGCTAATCATGTAACTTATGTATCACAACACAATTTTCTGGATGATCATTCAGTTATGATCTTTAGACCAAAGAGAGACTATAGGGTTATTTAATCCAATGCACTCTTTTTACAAAAATAAATAAATTGTGGTACACTTGACCCTTGAACAATGTAAGGTTTAGAGCCATTGACTCTCCCTCAATTGAAAATTCAAATATAGCTCTTCATCAGATTATCTGTGGTTCCACATCCACAGGCTCAGCCAACTACAGATCATGTGGCACTGCATGCATATTTTGGGGAAAACACACACACACACACACACACACACAAGTGGACCCATGCATTTCAAACCCGAGTTGCTCAAGCATCAATGGTATATTCATATGACGGGATTCTTCCACATACATTGACATGAAAGAATTTTACAGACATATCAATGAGTGAAAAGTCAGAAACAATGAGCATTATGGGTAATTCCATTCACAAAATGTTAAGAACTAGACACAAACTAACGCTGAGAGAATAGCACTTTCCTTTGGAAAAGAGGATTGGTGACTAAGGGGAAGCCTGAAAGGATTTCATGGGTGTGGGTGATTCCCTTTCTTGATCTGGATCTCAATGGTGGTGAGCTGTTCTCACCTTGTAAAAATTCACTGAAACAGAAGCATATAACTTAGCCACTTTTCCTGATCTTTTTATACTTTAATGAAAATGTTTATTATTGAAAGGATGATGGCGCTAACCATTAGCTATACTCCATAGTAGCTGTCAGGCCCCAAGTGACACCTGCTCTATAGGCGACGCGCTCGTTGTTAAAATGAGAAGGCTGCAGCAGCGCAAGTGACTACCCTGAAGTCATATAGCAAATCCATGACTCAGAACTAAAACCTGTAAGTACTGATTTTCTTGCCAGGGCCCTTGATTTATGTCTGTATAATGCTATTCCAAGTAAATATATCAGTGTCTTCTCAAGGAAAAAGCTCCTTGGATCTGTGCATTTGGAAGCTGGAATAGAATACATTCAGTGAAAAGCTGCTCTTCGGCCATATCCCAACTATTACACTGGCTGCTGGCAGAACATCCTCTGAATCTGTGAAAATTTGCAAATCAAGGCCAGGCTTTAATCTGCAGCTGGTGCAACACATTTCTGCTTGAAATGAAATGTAGTTGCATTCTTTTTTTCCAAGCTAAATTACACATAAAGGAGGAAAAAATCATTGCAGATCCATTTAAAGTAACCATAATTCCAAGACCACACAATGTAATTAAAATGCTGCAGAAAATCAGGCTACATGGCAATAATGCAGCGTCGCCAGCTCTCCTCTTGGTCAGAGTAAGCCAGGGGTGAGAGTACACAGCACATCATCCCTAATGGTAGAACCCAAGGCTGAACCACAAGAAGTCCAGCCCCCGGCAGTCTCAAATACAAGCCCTGGGATTGTGTTGCCAGTCACACTCTCCAGCAGTTTAACAGATGTTTCCCTGCGAGGCTCTGATTTGCAGATCACCTGCTCAGGTACAGAGAAAAAAACGCACACCATAATTTTACAGCTATGAGTCCTAATATCCTGCAGCACTTTACTGTTTTAAGCATTTAGATGGCACTGATGCTGCGGCCATGCATAACTATATGCTGATTAAAAATGCAAAAGAAATCATGAGTTATGGCACAGATGGCTGCTTGAAAATAATCTAAGGTATATATGGACTTCACAAAACTAAACGATTTGTTTCATAAAATATTGCCACCTTGAGGAACTTGTGTAAAACTTATGTTTGTCCTTTTTTGTTTTTTTCTTAAAAAATTAGTAGAAAGCAACCCATAAATATTACCTGAAATACTTCCTATTTTTACCAAAGACTAAGGTAAAGTTTTATCTTCCTCACGTAGATCATGCACATGAAAGATCTTGAGGGAAGTAGCTGAGAAAACCTACAAACAAGTCAACTTAAAAAATAAAAAAAGACACAGTTTTCCCGGGCTGGTGCACTGAGACAACCCAGAGGGATGGTACAGGGAGGGAGGAGAGGGGGGTTCAGGATGGGGAACACATGTATACCTACGGCGGATTCATACTGATGTATGCCAAAACCAATACAATACTGTAAAGTAATTAACCTCCAATTAAAATAAATAAATTTATATTTTTAAATAAATAAATAAATAAATGGGAAAAAATGTATCCTTTAAAAATCTGAACAGTAGAGGTGTCCAAGACGGTGAAATAAGAAGATCTCAGGGTCTCTTCCTACAGACATATCAAAATTACAACTGCTTACAAAGCAAATACCTATGAGAATGAGTTGAAGACTGGAAGAATAAATTTCCCACAGCTAAAGACAGAGAAGGACCCGTAGCGAAAGAGGTAAGAGGACTAGAGCTGTGTTATGCACACCCATGGGTCGGCAACCCAGAAACTGGAGGAATATCCCAATCTTAGAGGTCCTCCCCAAGAAATGGGGGTCTGAGCCACATTAAGCTCCATAGTTCACTGTTCTTGCATCAAGAAGATAAGCTGCCAAAATGTCTGGCTTTGAAAACCAGCAGGGCTTAAGTTCAGAAGACCTGAGGGCAGTAGGAAACAGAGACCGGCCCCACTCTGAGAGCACATGTAAACTCTCACATGTCCTGAGTCTCAGGGGCCAGGCCTGGGCCAGACCTGCTAACTGACCTTACAGAGCCTCTTGGAGATGCAGGAGGCAACGGGAGCCCCGCCGGGAGGCAGAGACCCTGGCAGCAGCATTTGAGGGCGCTCGCTCCATCACAGTGACGCCAGTGCTGCCGAGGGCCGTTTTGCAATCCTTACTCTAGCCTACTAGCTCCAGGGACTTAGCCCCAGCCACCAGCAAACCAGCACTACCTGAGCCTCCCAGGCCGCACAGAGAGCTGCCTGGGAGGTCTCCCTCACTCTCCAGTGAAGGCACAGCCTTCCAGCCAACAGAGCCAGAGGCCAGACCATTCACACCCACAGCAGTGGGCCCTGCCGCAGCAGAAGGGTACATGCAGTCCATATGGGGCACCCCCCGAGGGTACACGTCTGGTGAGCGGAGGGGAGGGCACTGCTGGACCCCATACTACATGTCCTCCTAAGACCACTTCTCCAAGATCAGGAGATAGAACCCACCTACCTAATATACAGAAATAAGTACAGAGAACATGGAAAAATGAAAATACGGAGGGATACGTTCTAAATAAAGGAATAAGACAAAAACCTCAGAAAAAGAACTAAATGAGGTGGAGATAAGTAATCTACCCGATAAAGAGTTTAAGGTAATGATCATAAGGATGTTCACTGAACTCAGGAGAAGAATGGATGAACACAGTGAGAACTGTGTTAGAAAATATATATTAAAAAAACCAAACAGGATACAATAATTGAAATTTAAAAATGTACTAGAAGGAATCAGCAGTAGATTGGATGATACGGAGGAACAGAATCTAGAATACAGTGCAGTGGAAATCCCACATGTTGAACAGAAAAAAAGAAGGTTTAAGAGACCTCTCAGACAACATCAAGCATACTAACATTCACATTATAGAAGAAGAAGAGAGAAAGAGCAGATAATTATTTGAAAAAAATAATAGCCAAATATCCCCTAACTTGGGTATGGAAGCAGACACCTGGGTCTAGGGCTCATAGAGAGTCCCAAACAAAATGAATCCAAATAGGTTCACATCAAGATGTACTGTAATGAAACTAGCAAAAATTAAAGATATAGAACTTAAAAAGCATCAAGAGGAAAGCAACTAGTAATACAAAAGAGATCTCCCATAAAACCATGAGCTGGCTTTTTCACAAAAGCTTTGCAGTCCAGAAGGGCACTGCATAATATAGTCAAAGATAAAAAATGTTTAAACTGTATAAACAAGAATATTTTGCCTGATAGGGTTATCATTCAGAATTAAAGGAGTGAAATGGAGTTTCCCAAGTAAGCAAAAGCTAAGAGTTCAGCACCACTAAACTGGCTTTATAAGATATGTTAAAGAGATTTCTCTAAGCAGAAAGGAAAAAGCATCACTAGAAATATGAAAATAATGTAAGCAAATATCTCACTAGTAAAGGAAAACACAGTAAAGGGAGGAGACTAGCCAATTACAAAGCTAGTGGGAAGGTTAAAAGACAAAGTAGTAAAAACATATATATCCACACTAATTAGTTGAGATACACAAAACAAAAAGATGAAAATATGATGTCAAACATTAAATATTGGTGGGGAGAGTGAAGACAGCAAAAATGTATGGTGGTTAGAATGCATTTGAACTTAGGAGACTATCAACTTAAAATACGAGAGATAATCAACTCAAAACATCATGTTGTTATATAAGAACCACATGGTAACCAAAAACCACACACACAAAAGAAAAAGGAATCCAAACATAATACTAACAATAGTCATCAAATGATAAGAATGACAAGTAGAGAGCAAAAGAAGAAAAAAGGAACAAAATAGAACTACCAAACTATTGAAAAATAATTTTAAAAACAGTAATCCGTACATAGATATCAATAGTTACCTTAAATATAAATGGACTAGATGCTCCAATAAATAAGATACAGAGTGGCTGAATGGTTAAAAAACAAGACTCATATATATGCTGTCTCAAGAGACATACTTCAGATCTATAGATACACACAGTCTTAAAGTGGGGGGACGGAAAAAGGTACACCAAACAAGTGCAAGCAGAAAGAAAGCTAGGGAAGCAATATTTAAATCATGAAAAGTGAACTGAAAACAAGAGCTATAATAAGATACAACGTTAAAGGGATCAATTCAATAAAAATATAACAATTGTAATATTTGGGGCAGTAAAGGATGAGATGGTTAAATAGCATCACTAATTCAGTGGACATGGATTTGAGCAAATTCCAGGGGACAGTGGAGGACAGAGAAGCCTGGCATGCTACAGTCCATGAGGTCACAAACAGTCAAACACGATTCAGTTACTGAGAAGCAACAGCAACACAGGAGCACGTAAATACCTAAAGCAAATGCTAACAAACATAAAGGGAAATATGACAGTAATACAATGAGAAGGGACGCTAATCCCCCAGTTACATCAAGGTATATATCATCCAGACACAAAACCAATAAGGAACACTCTCCTTAAATAATGTGGTAAATTAGACCGAATTAATAGACACATATAGAAAATTATATCTCAAAACAGCAAACGCACATTTTTTTCAAGAGCACCTGGAATATTTTCTAGGATAGATCACACACTATGACACAAAATATGTCTCAACAAATTTTAAGACGAAAATCACATCAAGCATATTTTCCAACCACAATAGCATGAGACTAGAAATCAACCACCCCCACTCCAGTGCTCTAGCCTGGAGAATCCCAGGGACAGAGGAGCCTGGTGGGCTGCCGTCCATGGGGTCGCTAGGAGTCAGACACAGCTGAGTGACTTCACTTTCACTCTTCCCTTTCATGCATTGGAGAAGGAAATGGCAACCCACTCCAGTGTTCTTGCCTGGAGAACCCCAGGGATGGGGGAGCCTGGTGGGCTGCAGTCCACAGGGTCGCTAAGAGCGACACGACTGAGTGACTTAGCAGCAGCAGCAGCAGAAATCAACTACAAGAAGAAAACTACTAAAAACCCAACACATTAAGTCTAAACAACATGCTACTAAGAACCAATGGGTCAACAAATAAACTCAAGAGGAAATCAAAAAATACCTGGAGAAAACTAAAACTAGAAAAACAAATATATAAAATCTATGGAGTTCAGCAGCTGCAAGAGGGAAGTTTATAGCTATACAAACTTACTTCAGGAAACAAGAAAAATCTGAAATAAACAATCTAAACTTACATCTATGTGTTAGTATACTGTATTGGTGTACTAACACATATATATGGAATTTAGAAAGTTGGTAATGATAACCCTGTATGTGAGACAGCAAAAAAGACACAGATGTATAGAACAGACTTTTGGACTCTGTGGGAGAGGGAGAGGGTGGGATGATTTGGGAGAATGGCATTGAAACACGTATACTATCATGTAAGAAACGAATCGCCAGTCTAGGTTCAATACAGGATACAGGATGCTTGGGGCTGGTGCACTGGGATGACCCAGAGAGATGATATGGGGAGAGAGGTGGCAGGGGGTTCAGGATTGGGAACTCATGTACACCTGTGGCAGATTCACGTCAATGTATGGCAAAACCAATACAGTATTGTAAAGTAAAATTAAAAAATAAATTAAAAAATAAATAAATAAACTTACATCTAAAGGAACTCTAAAAAGGAACAAACAAAATCCAAAGTTAACAGAAGGAAAGAAATAATAAAGATCAGAGCAGAATTAAATGAAACGCAGACTTAAAAAACAACAATAAAGATCAATGAAATTAAGAGTTTGTTCTTTGAAAACATAAACAAAATGGATAAACCTTTAGCCAGACTCATGAAGAATAAGAAGACAAAGTACCCAAAAAAATAAAAAACAGAACTGAAAGATGAGATGTTACAGCTGACACCACAGAAGTACAAGGGATCATAAGATTACTACAATTATACAGTAATAAAATGTACAGCATAGGAGAAATGAATAAATTCCTTTAAAAGTACAATCTCCCAAGACTGAATTAGAAAGAACCACAAAATATTAACAGACTTAAAAATTAAAGTAACAAAATTAAATAACTAATTTTAAAATTCCCAACAAACAAAAGGGAATTTTTTTTTTTGTTCCCCAGGAGCAGACAGCTTCACAGGTATATTCTATAAAACATTTAAAAAACAGTTAACACCTATACTTCTCAAACTATTCCAAAAAATTGAAGAGGAAGGAATGCTTTCAAATTCATTCTATGAGTCTAGCTTCACATGAATACCAAAACCAGAGAAACACCACACACACAAAAAAGAAAATTACAGGCCAATATCACCAATGAACATAGATGAAGAAATCCTCAACAAAATGTTAGCAAACCAAATACAATACATTAAAAAAGATAATACACTATGATCAAGAGGGATTTGTCTCCCAGTGATGGAAGAATAATATCCACAAACCAATGTGATGCACTACACTAACAAAGTAAAGAAGAGAAGTCAGATGATCATCTCAATAAATGCAGAAAAAGCTTCTAACATAATAAATTATGTTATAAATAAACAGCATCCATTTATTACATCTCAACAAAGTGGGTATAGAGGGAACATACCTCAACATAATAAAAGCTGTAAATGACAAACACACAGCTAACATCATACTCAAAGGTGAAAAGCTGAAAGCATCTCCCCTAAGATCAGGAATAAGACAAGGATGTCCACTCTCACCACTTCTATTCAACAGAGGATTGGAAGTTCTAGACACAGCAATCAGGCAAGAAAAGACAGAAACCCAAACTGGAAAGGAAGACGTGAGATTGTCACTACTTGGAGATAATATGATACTATATATAGAAAATCCTAAAGATGCTACAAAAAATTATTAGAACTAATGTATATATGAACAAATGAATTCAGGAAAGTTTCAGGACACAAAATTAATGTACAATTATCTGTTGCTTTTCAAAACACTAACAATGAACTATCAGAAAGAGAAACTAAGAAAACAATCCCATTTATAAATGCCCCCAAATAATAAAGTACCCAGGAATAAATCAACCAAAGAGGTTAAAGACTACAAGTAGTCTGAAAAGTATAAGACATGGATAAAAGAAACTGAAGATGACACAAACCAGTGTAAAGATATAACAGGCTCATGGATTAGAAAAATTAGTATTGTTAAAATGTCCACATTATCCAGTGCAATCTATAGATTCAGTGCAATCGCTATCAAAATACCAAAGGCATTTTTCACAGAACTAGAACAAGTAATTCTAAAATTTTAATGGAAACACAAGAGACTTCAAATAACCAAAGTAATCAAGAGAAAGAACAAAGCTGGAGATATCACATCTCTGATTTCAAACTATCCTATGAAGCTACAATAATCAAAACAGTATTGTACTGGCACAAAAACAGACACATAGATGACTGGAACAGAACAGGGAGCGCAGAAGTAATAACCCTATGCCTATATGGACGATTAAACTAGGACAAAGGAGGCAGGAGTATACAATGGGAAAAGACAGCTTCTTTGATAAATGAGATTGGGGAAACTGGACAGTGACTTGCAAAAGAATCAAACTGGACTATTTTCGTACAAAAATAGAATGGACTAAACACATGTAAAACCTGAAATGATGAGACTTCTAGGAGAAAACGGGGCATATGCTCTTTGGATTCAATCTCAGCAATATTTTTAGATATTTCTTTTCAGGCAAGGGAAACAAAAACAAAAATAAACAACCAACTACATCAAACTAGAGCAAAGGAAACTATCAACGAAAAGAAAAGGCAGCCTCCTGAAGGGAAAGAGTTATTTCAGATGCTTCAAATGATGTATCAGACAAGCGGTTAATATCCAAAATATACAAATAATTCAGAGGACTAAACTTATATAAAACATACGGCTCAAAAAATGAGCAGAGGTATTGAATAGGCCTTTTGCAAAGGAGACGTACAGATCGCCAACGGACACACGAAAAGATGCTCAGCATCACTAACCATTAGGAATACACAAATTAAAACCACAATAACATATCACCTCACATCTGTGACAATGGCTATCCTCAAAAAATCAGCACACAACAAGCGCTGGAGAGGATCTGAAGAAAAGGAAACCCTCATACACGGCTGGTAAGACTGTAAATTGGTGCAGCCTCTATGGGAAACAATATGGAAGCTTCTCAAACAACTAAAAATAGAACCATGGGATCCAGCGATCTCATTTCTGGGTATTCAGCTGAAGAAAGCAAAAACACTTAATTATAAATTATATACACATCAATATTAATTGCAACATTATTCACAATAGTTAAGATAAGGAAGCAAAGAAACTGTCCAATATATGAATGAATAAAGAAGAAATGGTATATGCATACAATGGAATATTATTCTGCATAAAAATGAATTCTTGCCATTTGTGATGACACAGGGGGATCTAAAGGCTATTATGCTAAGTGAAATATGGCGGACAGAGAAGGACAAGTAGTCTATGATATCACTTTCATGTAGAATCTAAAAAAAACAAACACAAAATCGACAGGGACAGCAGATGGGTGGTTGCCAGAGTGGAAGGAGTGAGGGGTGAAATTAGTGAAGGGAATGAGGAGGTGCAAACCTCCAGTCACGAAATAAATAAGCTATGGGAAGTAATATACCGCCTAAAGAATATGGTCAATAATACCGTAGCTACTTTGTATAGGGACAGATGTTTACTAGATTTATCTTGTTGATCATTCCATAATACATGCAGATGTTAAATCATTATATTGTACTCCTGAAACTAACATAGTCATGTATGTCCACTATACTACAATTTTAAAAACTAGGGGTAAAAATACAGAAACTTAAAGACACCAACCTAATGTGAATTATATAGCTATACCTATCTACCTATTATTAAACAGGTAGCACCAAGCTGATCTGGTCAACTTGAAATGAAAATACAAATTATATTAACAGGTATTGTGGTCTAGTGAGTGCAAACTTGCCACTTAATTGTCTGAACACTGGTCATAAATGTAGTATTTTTAAAATGTTTAAACATAACCCCATCTCAAATCTCAATCCCGAATTTCTGCATTTTATCAGTGGAGCCAAGTCTGAAAAAAAAAAAAGGCACAATACCAGAAGCAAAACAAGCAGGCACCTTTACTTTTAAAAATTCTGAAATACTTTCATGCAGTTGTTAAATTCAGATATAAATTTCACCTGCAACTCTTAGTAGAGCCAAAAGGCTCCACAGAACTACCATCTTTTTTCCATGACATCTATTTGAAACAGTAGCAATTTTATGCAAATAAAATTAATTTCATATTCATGTCCTGTGTCTACAATAAGTGCTGCCATAGTGGATTATGTTTTAGAAGATGAATATTATCTAGGAACAACTCATTCCCAGTGCATTTAATTTGCAAAATCAACCAAAAATCAAGAAAAACAGATTGCAAGTTTGCAATTTATAAGGTATTTTATTTCTCTACTCTTTTTTAATACCTGATGCTCTGGTCTTTCACATTCAGATCACATGTGATAAAATGGGTTTTTGTCAAGAACTGAGAAGGGTCAGAAATTTTATCTTGCTTGCAAGCTAACAGTTTAGCTTGCTACAGTTTCATAGATTTTGGCAAAGACACAAGATCCCTGGGTCACAAGCAAAGAAGTTTACTACCAAAAGACAAGCAGGCGGTATGAGCTTCCTGTTCATACGGGTTACCCTTGGACTCAAGTTCAGTATGGGCGACAGAGAGTGGCCAAGAGGGCCACTGCACGCTGCACACACCAGGGCTCTAGGCCACAGTGGAGGAAACCCAAGCTGGGGAAACTGCCAGTCTTCCAGAGGGAATCTTCCAAAGAGAACTGCAAGCAAAATTGCCTAATCTTTGTCCTGAGAGAGTTCATCTTGGTCAGGAAACAAATCTGCCTTCTTCCCTAGGGGACACAATCTCTAGCTTCTAAAGTTAGTTCCTGTGCCATGGTGCTACACTCAGTCACTAAGTCATGTCTGACTCTACAGCCCCGTGGACTGCGGCCCGCCAGGCTCCTCTGTCCATGGAATTCTCCAGGCAAGAATAATGGAGTGGGTTGTCATTTCCTCCTCCAGGGGATCTTCCCAATCCAGGGATCAGACTTGTATCTCCTGCATTGGCAGGAAGATTCTTTACCACTGAGCCAACATCCTTGAAAAGATAGTGCAGAACAAAGGCTGTCACAAGACCTGTAGAAACACCTTGGATAATTGTCCCCAATAGTTCTGTACTCTACACTCCATACTTTATACAAATTATTTCTTCTTAAGTGTTTCACCATTTATCTAAAAGAAAAATTTTGCACTAGTTCTATAAGAACATTTGTGCAATGATAAAGTTTGGTATTGACAAACAGAAAAATAATGCTTTTTTTATAGTAGTATTCATTTCAGTACAATAAATATATACTTGGGTTATACCGTCAGTTCAGTTCAGTTCAGTCGCTCAGTCGTGTTCAACTCTTTGCAACCCCATGAATCGCAGCACACCAGGCCTCCCTGTCCATCACCAACTCCCGAAGTTCACTCAAACTCATGCCCATCAAGTTGGTGATGCCATCCAGCCATCTCATCCTTTATCATCCCCTTCTCCTCCTGCCCCCAATCCCTCCCAGCATCAAATCTTTTCCAATGAGTCAACTCTTCTCATGAGGTGGCCAAAGTATTGGAGTTTCAGCTTTAGCATCAGTCCTTCCAATGAACACCCAGGACTGATCTCCTTTAGAATGAACTGGTTGGATCTCCTTGCAGTCCAAGGGACTCTCAAGAGTCTTCTCCAGCACCACAGCTCAAAAGCATCAATTCTTAGACTATCACAATTATATTTTATTCTCATAAAAGAACATTTTAAAAACACTCATTAGAACATTTAACAAGTATTACAAATATTTTGTATGTTTTAATTTAAACAAAATTAATTAATTTAAAGTTAAAAGCTAAGGGAAAAGTATTAGTACAAAGAGAATATATAGAAACTTGTTCTAATATTTGGTCTATTAGGTGCTCTACAATATGAACAAAATCTATAAAGATTTTTAAAAATCAGTCAATATTCAGGAAGTAGTCATGTATTCTGGGTTTTGGAAAAGAGTAGCAAAATTATCTACCTACATGACCTAATGGCTTGAAACTATAAATATGGCCAAAAATAATAAAATCATAAAATTTGATAGCCTGGAAAAATTTTAATATTTCTAATCGAATTAAAGATAGCCTAAAAGTTTACATTACAAGAGCAGAAATGTTACAAATGGCTAAAAAGGAAGGAAGGAAGGGAGAGAAAGAAAAACCCCTTTTAAAAGAAAAAAAAATCTAAGTTTTTCTTCAAGACCTTCAAAAACTAGATATATGTCTCTTCATATATATCTACAGTGATGGTGAGAAAAAGGGGGAAAGGAAAATAACAGCAAGGTACAAGTCACTACTTGATTACTTACTAAAATTCCTGCACAAATATTTTCACATTAGCCCAAGAAGCTGATGTTTATCTCATATTTTTTAAAGTGTCATAACCTTAAAAAGCTCACAGAATTATAACCTTCATGAAGTTTTATTAAGGTTGGAAGGATAAGATAGCTTAATGAAACCTGATAAATTCATGGTCTACCGGAAAATGCGTTCATCTGTTCTGTAAGTGGAGTAACAGGAAATAGTCACAGGCTACCAATATTACCTTTTTAACACCCACCACATTGTTACATAATAACCAGAGTATCATTTGCTGTGTTATTTTTTATTTTTTATCATTTTTAAAGCAATGGCTGAGTGCCGTTGGGTCATAATTAATAGCAGGCTGGAGAAGGTTTGGTCATCACTTTACAGGAAATGTCTGACCCCAGGTCCTCAACTTTATTATAAGTCATTCTAAACTCCTAAATATAGAAAATAAAAAGCAATTCCTGTTATTTGTTGAGCAACTGTACATAATCATAAAGCTGATGTGCTGTGAACAGTATCAATACATTTAGCCAGCAGATAAGTGGAGCCTCAGGGATGATGCTGAAAAGTCATCATCGAGCATAACGCTTATGGCAGGACAGGGAATCAGGAAGGTGAGGGGCTTTGGCCTTTGAAGGCAGACCTGGTTTTACTAGCTGTGTGACTCGGGGCAAGCTTTTTAGATTTACTTACCTGTAAAATGGAAATAAAAAACCTACTTCTCGGTTTCTGTGAAAAATCAGTGAGATGTATTTAAAGTGATTATCACACTCAACAAATGTTGGCTCACTAGGTTTGTCCATCTATCCACATCTCTACAAATGCTACCATCCAGTCTTTGAAATCTATATAACAGCCCTTGTGAAGAAAATAGGAAGTAAAAAAGAGAACAGTAAAAAGAAGCCTTTCTCCAAGGAAGGTACTAAATGACTTAAAGCTATCACAGCAGACAGTTAAATAATGAGTTTCATTCTCCCCCATATGTTATGGGAAGAGTTTATATAGCTTTTCAATTGGCCATGTTGCAGTCAATTTAGTTTTCTCTGATTGTGTTACTGGACATCTACCAATATGTACTGACTCAAGCACGGCACTCCAGATTGGCCAGTGTAATGAACAAAATAGAATTAATCCTCTTATTATATTATCATACAGATTAACTGAGTTTCTCCATGGCAGTTGTTAGTGTTAGCAATTTCGTTAGTGTTCCATTAAAATAGTGTACGTTTGATGAACAGTCAGTGCTGCTTACTGAGTGGCAGCTGAGAGAGACATCTCCCTCTCTCTGCGTTTTCAGCGATGGTAGTGCGCTGAGCACACCTACGGCAACCGCACCGCTGGCCTGGGCGCTGTGAGTTACACTCAAGTCTGCACCTGTGGACTCGTTAGCGCCACCTCCACGCACCCACCAGAGACAGACGCACAGACACACACATCAATAACCGCACATGCAGAGAAGGTGCATAACCTAGCGTGCAAGCAGTGATGAAGCCCAGCAAGAGGCCGCAACACGCTGTTTTAAAATGACTGATTGATATAAATGACACTCTGGAAAAGGCAGAGCAACTGGAAAAGAAAAAAGATCAGTGGTTGCCAGCGGCGGGATGTCAGGAGAAGGAAGTGACCACAGAGAAGCACAAAGGAACTTTGAGGAGTGATGGAAATATTCTATATCTTGTTTGTGGTGGTGGTTTCATGGCTGTATCCATTTGTCAAAATCCAGAGAATTACACACCTAAAAAGGGTGAATATTGCTGTTGATAGCTGATAGACCCATAAACCTGACTTTAATAAATGCCGGCTAATTGGAAAAGGGAAAAGAAAGTGGAGGGACCCTTCTGACAACAAATGCTATCATTTATCCTCCAATAATGCTCCATGAAGCTAAAATGCAGAGTTGTCACAAATCTTTAAAAGAACCTGCAACATTCTGCACATGAATAAATTCTTAGACTCGATACTATTAAAGGTCAGAATCAACTGAAATTGGTATTGATTAAGTACTGTCAAATTTCAACCCCACATGCTAAAGCAAAGACAGAAAATGAAATACATGAGGAAAGCAAAAACTTCATTTTAATTAGGAGTTCAAATGGCTGCCTTTTCTCCAGCAAGTTTTTTCTTCAGAGATATAGCTTTAAAATATAATCAAATATATAATTAAAATTATTTAAATTAAAACCTAAACACACTTCCAGTTCCCACTGCTGCTCTACATTTATATAAACATTTCATATTTTGGAGCATTTTCACACTAATTATTTCATATAATTCTTGAGTAACTGGACACACAATTAATGCAGTATATTGTGTGAAAATAATAAGAGTTCTTTATTTTGTATAGTATTTCAAAGTCACAGAGGACTTTCATGCATATGTTATCTCCGTCACTGTCACTAAAGCACATGCAGTAAGAATTATTCAATTGATTTCACAAATAAGGTAAGTAAAAGGCAACCAGCAATGGCTGGATGATTTGCACATAGTCTCAGATCTCAGGGTCTGAATCTTTGACACAGGACTTGAATCCAGGTTTTCTGATTCCTAATAGCAATATCTAGAGTTACCTATTAGCACACATCAAAGTACTTAACTTGCACAACACCACTATGAACTGAGTCCTATCATTGTCTCACTTTACAAATAAGGAGACTTGCTAAGTTTCCTTAGGGGTCGAGCAACTTGACCAAGTTCACACAACCCAAAAACGGAGGAAGCAGCATTCAGACTCAGGCAACAGAGCCCCAGTTCCACGGCCCAACACCCTGGAGCACGGTGTGTCATAGCGTCTTCTACTATTTCTGGGCTAGGCACAAAGTCTACTCTAACCAGGGTACACGCTGTTCAGGTTTGTTCTAATGGAAACTGACTATTCAATGAATAAGCAACAAATTAGAAAGCTCAATCGTTCCTTTTACACAAATTGTTTTAATTTTTATTTTTAATTGGATGATAATAAGGCTTCAGATCTGATGGGAAGTGGAATGCTCTTCACCCTATCCTGTCTCCTGCCTCTGACCAGGCTCCTAATCCATGTAAACCACACAGGGTGTAACTATTGTATTAAATAGAATCTTCTTGATTTTCCTGTCCTTCTACATCTTCTTTGCAACTTCTCAACTTTGAAAAACTCATCTTCTATTAATAATATATCCTTTGCTGCTGTAGCCTAGCCACAAAGAACAACGGAAGCAAGATCACTATGAGATGGGTTCCCCCACGAAATCGTGTCCTCCAGGGTCAGCTAGACGTTAGAACCACCAGTAATCTCTGTCATACAGGAACACCCTCCCCTCCCCACAGCCGCTAGTCCAAACCCTCATTATTTTGCCCAGGTGCCTTCTCACTTCATGTCTCACAACACTTGAATGTTCTGGCACTTAATTAAAGAAACTGAAGCAGCTGGTATAAAATCTGCAACTCTCTGATTCCACATCTAGTAACGTTCCTGTTTGCTTCATCTCATACCACCTCCCCTCCACTTTTTGAGGAAAAAGGGTTTTTCCTCTGTTTCCAGTTGCTCCCCAAGTTATACATTTCATCCCAGCCCTTCTCAACTACTTTGGAGTTTCTTTCAGTCTCTCCACTGCTTTCTTTCATTTAGCATGCAAACATGCTAAAATTGTTTTTATTTTTCAAAACCTTCTCTCTTAATTTGTGTCTGACCGCTTCTCCTAGACTTTCTCTTCACATCTAAAATCATGAAAGAGTAGATGCGGTCTCCCCTTCTTCCCCTCCTCTTTGTTTCTCAAACTGGTATCATACGTCTTTTACCTCCAAAAGGACTTTGCAAAATGCATGCAGTATAATAGTTGTCTGGGATGAAGGGGAGCATTAGGAGACATTTTGGAGGTGATGGAAACAATCTGTATCTTCATTGTATCAGCAGGGTCACATCCGTCATAACCCAGTGAAATTTACACACTTTAAGTGGGTGCCACTAATCGTACATAAGCTATACAGTAATAAAGTTGAAAATATAAGTGTGACAAGAGTTCTAATGTTAAATAAAGAACAAAGAAATGAATCAAAAGGAAGCAGGCCAGAGTAGGACTTCCCTGGTAGCTTAGCTGGTAAAGAATCCTCCTGCAATGCAGGAGACCACAGTCTGATTCCTGCTTCGGGAAGATCCCCTGGAGAAGGGATAGGCCACCCACTCCAGTATTCTTGGTTTCCCTGGTGGCTCAGATGGTAAAGAATCTGCCTGCAATGTGGGAGATCTGGGTTCGATCCTGGGTTGGGAAGATGCCCTGGAGAAGGGAATGCAACCCACTCCGGTATTCTGGCCCGGAGAATCCCATGGACAGAGGAGCCTAGCAGGCTACAGTCCATGGGGTCGCAAAGAGTCAGACATGACTGAGGGAATAAACACAGCAATACCAGAGTCATCAACAGGT
This sequence comes from Redunca redunca, assembly GCA_006410935.1. Taxonomy (NCBI): domain Eukaryota; kingdom Metazoa; phylum Chordata; class Mammalia; order Artiodactyla; family Bovidae; genus Redunca; species Redunca redunca. The sequence goes on from SJYQ01004923.1 coordinate 586,119, forward strand.
AAAATAAGATAAACTATGCAACTAGATACTAAATTAAGATGTGAGTTTCTTCTCCATCAAATAAGAAAAGGAGTAATCTTGGGCTAGAGAAACCATTTCATGGGTACTAGAATTAAACAAGGAACATATTACCTACTCTTCACAGTTGAGATTGAAGGTGATGTAACAATTTTTAGAAATACAGATGTAATACTTAGTTGAACATTTTACGTATCACTTTCANATTAAATTATATTCGATGAAAGAATTTCTACAGCTACTGATAAAAAACCTGGACAGGGCTTGTTGCTTTCTGACAATATAATACACTGCAGAAACAGATAAGGATTGAAAAAAAATCATCTTCTGCATGCCAGGTACTTTATATATATAAAATCTCATTTCATCTAACATGCATAATGAAAGCTTGTTAGATGAAATGAAATCTCTTATTTAAAGTGGTAAAATAACACAGCTAATAGGAATCAGAATCAGTTCAGAATTCTGGAATTAGAATCAGTTTCAGAATCTGTCAAGATTTAAAACCCCTCCTCCATGCCATACACCTCCAATCACCTAAAGGAGTGGGTTGGAACATGCCCAGTAAGTGCTTTCTCTCAGGTGTCAACTGTCTGCAGAAGTCACTGACAAATGCTAAGTCACAGGCAATTTGTCCTCATGTTCAATGATGTGTGCCTAGCCTACGGAACAGAGAAATAAATGTGCCTTTGTGGTTGTTCAGTCCCTAAGTTGTTTCCGACACTTTGCGACCCCACGGGCTGCAGCACGTCAGGCTTCTCTGTCCTTCACTGTCTCCCACAGTTTGCTCAAACTCATGTCCATTGAGTCAGTGATGCCATCCAACCATCTCACTTTCTGTCAGCGCATTCTCCTTAGGCACCAAGAATCACCGAAGTCAGAGTCGCTACTCTGAGATCTTACCTGTATTCTCTCTCGGTCCTCTCAAATGATGTGGACCAGAGGAGAAACTTCAAAAGAGCAAAAAAAAAAAAAAAAAAAGTATGTGTGTGTGTATACACACACACACACACACACATATATATAATGTTTTCAACCTTAATGCTATTGCCCTCAGGCAGTTATTGGTTGAATCGCAAGAGTTCTATATCATATGATATATAAGAAACAGGCATGACCATAAAAAGCATCTTGACCATAAAGCATTTATTTTTAATAAAGGTTATGTTTTTACAGGCGCACTTAAAATGTGTTAGCTGCAAAATGCACTCTTAAAAGCTCAATTAATTACTTTGTTGGGTGGAATTATTTAGTATCAATATTATCCATTTAAAGAATGGAAAAATTCTATTTTAGTTTCAGCTGAGCAAATTCAGAACTGTTCTCTCTGATGACAAGGAGCAACCATTCCCTGTCTAACACAGAAATTGTAGGTATCATCTCAGCATAAAATAAACTGAAAGTATTCCTCGAATTCTCATTTTCTCACAACCCATAGCCAATACATCATGAATCCTGGCAATTCTACTTTTAAAATATAGCCCAAATTCCACTACTTTTCTATACCTACACACTGTCACCACTTAGAAAGTCTCTCTGCATCCATCCTGACCAGAATATAGCATATTCCCACACCACAGTCAGAGGGGTCCTTTAGAAGTATAAGTATGATACATCATGTTTCTGCTTGAAAGCTTCCAAAGGTTTGGAATCACAGTCAGGTTGAGAGCAAAAGTCTCTATAATTACCCAAAGCACCCTACCTACACCATACACACTCACACCTGACCTCATCATCTACTCTTCTTCTCTTCACGCCAGGGCTCTTCTTCACCCTCAGGAACACTCCAGGCCTTCCCCTATCCCCTGCCTCAACATCTTTGACTGTCGGTTCCCTCTGTCTGGAATCTTCTTTCCCCAGACACCCCAACTCTCTTCTACAGTTAAGTCTTTGTTCAGATATTTATTATTCAAGAGGTCTTTTCCTAATCACCCTATTTTAAACTGCATCACTCTTTTCCTATTTTGATTTTCTCCTTAGCACTTATCACCTTCTCACATAGATGTATTTTATTGTCAGTCTCCCAAGGAAATGGAATGTAAGCTTTGTAAAGTTTTATCTGCTTTATTCATTGCCTTGTCTCCAGTGCTTACAGGAGTGCTTGGAACATAGGAAAACTCAAGTAAACATTTGGTGAGTGACCATTCTTGTATGACTGAATGAATGAAATCATAATATCTCCACAGAGAGGAACGCTTACCTTCCTGTTTGCTACAGCTGAAGCTGTAGCTTCCTCTAGTAATGCTGCCAAGGCGTTTAATGTACATTTAAAATAAAGGAGAATTAGGGCAAAAAGCCCTAAATTTCCTTGGAAGGAAAGCTATCACCAACCTAGATAGCATATTAAAAAGCAGTGATATTACTTTGTCAACAAAGTCTGTCTAGTCAAGGCTATGGTTTTTCCAGTGGCCATGTATGGATGTGAGAGTTGGACTGTGAAGAAAGCTGAGCGCGGAAGAATTGATGCTTTTGAACTGTGGTGTTGGAGAAGACTCTTGAGAGTCCCTTGAACTGCAAGGAGATCCAACCAGTCCATCCTAAAGGAGACCAGTCTTGGGTGTTCTTTGAAGGACTGACGTTAAAGCTGAAACTCCATTACTTTGGCCACCTAATGCAAAGAGCTGACTCATTTGAAAAGACCCTGATGCTGGGAGGGATTGGGAGCAGGAGGAAAAGGGGACGACAGAGGATGAGATGGCTGGATGGCATCACCGACTCAATGCACATGAGTTTGGGTAAACTCTGGGAGTTGGTGATGGACAGGGAGGTCTGGTGTGCTGCGATTTATGGGGTCACAAACAGTCGGACAAAGACTGTTTCATTTCATGCAAGATGGGCTCGATAAAGGACAGAAATGGTATGGGCCTAACAGAAGCAGAAGATATTAAGAAGAGGTGGCAAGAATACACAGAAGAACTGTACAAAAAAGATCTTCACGACCCAGATAATCATGGTTGTATTATCACTCACCTAGAGCCAGACATCCTGGAATGTGAAGTCAAGTGGGCCTTAGAAAGCATCACTACGAACAAAGCTAGTGGAGGTGATGGAATTCCAGTGGAGCTGTTTCAAATCCTGAAAGATGATGCTGTGAAAGTGCTGCACTCAATATGCCAACAAATTTGGACAACTCCACAATGGCCACAGGACTGGAAAAAGTCAGTTTTCATTCCAATCCCAAAGAAAGGCAATGCCAAGGAATGCTCAAACTACCACACAATTGCACTCATCTCACACGCTAGTAAAGTCATGCTCAAAATTCTCCAAGCCAGGCTTCAGCAGTACATGAACCATGAA
>SJYQ01004923.1:589577-610118 GCA_006410935.1 Redunca redunca
AGATGACACCACCCTTATGGCAGAAAGTGAAGAGGAACTAAAAAGCCTCTTGATGAAAGTGAAAGAGGAGAGTGAAAAAGTTGGCTTAAAGCTCAACATTCAGAAAACGAAGATCATGGCATCTGGTCCCATCACTTCACGGGAAATAGATGTGGAAACAGTGTCAGATTTTATTTTAGCCATGAAATTAAAAGACATTTACTCCTTGGAAGAAAAGTTATGACCAACCTAAATAGCATATTGAAAAGCAGAGACATTACTTTTCCAACAAAGGTCTGTCTAGTCAAGGCTATGGTTTTTCCAGTGGTCATGTATGGATGTGAGAGTTGGACTGTGAAGAAAGCTGAACGCTGAAGAATTCATGCTTTTGAACTGTGGTGTTGGAGAAGACTCTTGAGAGTCCCCTGAACTGCAAGGAGGTCCAACCAATCCATTCTGAAGGAGATCAGCCCTGGGATTTCTTTGGAAGGAATGATGCTAAAGCTGAAACTCCAGTACTTTGGCCACCTCACGCGAAGGGTTGACTCATTGGAAGAGACTCTGATGCTGGGAGGGATTGGGGGCAGGAGGGGAAGGGGACGACCGAGGATGAGATGGCTGGATGGCATCACGGACTTGATGGACGTGAGTCCGAGTGAACTTCGGGAGTTGGTGATGGACAGGGAGGCCTGGCGTGCTGCGATTCACAGGGTCACAGAGTCGGACACGACTGAGCGACTGAACAGAATTGAACTGAGGGCAAAAGGCTGCTTTACATGGCTGAGTACTAGAATAGCATGTATCATTAAACTTATTCCTATCCTCCCTGATTTAACAATGTTAGCATTATGCAGATTTTCAAAATAGCATTTACTAGGCTGTGATTTACCGAAATACTATGCTTAGTCCATAATTAGTTTCTGACACAGAATCAAAAGCTGATGGGGGAACTGATGACAGTGTACTTTCGTGTGCCTTCAGTGATGGTTGCAGACATGGGAAACATTCGTAAGAAACAAATACTATAAAGCTTACTTGTTTCTCCTGCAAAATATTAGATTAAGACATGTGACCTCACAATTTCTCAAAGGGAATCAAGAGAGTTTCAACTAGATATCCTGCAGGAGAACAAACTCTAGGCCATGAGGCAAGAAAAGGGGAGATGAAAGACCAAACCAAACAAGAATCTGAGCAAACTCTGGGAGATAGTGGAGGACCCATCTCCACTACGAGAAGCCTGGCATGCTGCAGTCCACGGGGTCGCAGAGCTGGATACAACTTAGTGACTGAAAAACAACTAAAAGACCACCCCAGGCTGCATGGGACCTGTCTTAGGACTGGTGTCTTTCGCCAGTAGTAAGCCATCAAGGTGGAGTTCTTTGTAAGATGCAGGTGTCACATCCAGAGGAGCTAAAAAGTGGTAACAGCCAAGGCAAAGAGGGAAAGAACATCAGGAGGGAAATCCAGGAATGCCTGCCAAGATTTGAGAAGAAAGGAACTTTAGGCACCAAGTTGCTGGAACCAGTAAAGTTCCTGGAGAAAATCATTAACTCTTGTCAGATTGCACCTACACCTTTAGACTGACCTTGCATCTTCAACAATCAAATCTCATCTCTGTTGGGATTATTTTTTGCCTGTCCTGAAAATTCCCTGCTCCTTCATATGATCTCAGAGAAATTCTCTTTCTCTAGTTGCAGATACATCCTGATACAACTGTCCTGACACATTTAGGGTATACCTACTGAAAATACTAGGACCTATTACAGAGGAGGCAAGTGACTCTTGTAGTGCAAATCCTCTGGGATTCTTAGTCATCATTTGTGATTAGTTATTTGGCTTGTCATCAATGGCAGCATACACCTCTATGATCTCATCTGCAAAAGTGAGATGGTGAACACCAATGATGTTCCAGTATCTTCTTCTGTAACTGTCCGGAATGACTGAGCCCGAAGCCTGTCAGTAGGATGTGATCGTCTATTTTTTCAGAAAGGATAAATTTTTGAAACTGATTTAGCCTCATTTGTGGAATAATATTTAGTATTTTCTAATAAGAATGTCACATGTCATGTTTAAAACTTTGTCAGTGTTGTTTTAGTTATTGGTGGGGTTTGGATACTTTTAAACAGAAAAAAATGCAAAACGAACATTGATTTTATTGGAGTCTTGGGGTTTTTTTGGTAAGGTATTCTAATAAGGTAAATGTCAATTTCTCAGAATATTTATCTAACCACAGGACAAGATGACAGACACATGGGACAATAAGACTGATTTCTGCTTATCTATAACCATATACAACTGCTTACAGAGGAAATTATTCCCTAAAGAGACTAGTATGCTATGAATAACTTACTATTCTAAAGGTCAGTCAGGGAGTCGGAAAAATATATTCCCTATATTAACAATTTCCTAAAACATTTCTGGTTAATTTATGTGTATAATCTGTCTCAGTGATATTAGGAGTCAAAAGGAATCTAAGAAAAGACTCTCAATGACAATAACCATCTCAGATTTGGGGCACGTTATGAGGATCTTTTTATTAACTGGCCTTTTGATGACAGACAGACTGCTCTAAGACCTCTCAGAGCTTGCTGCTTGTGTCATCTCAAGGGGATAAATAAGCTTAGCCAGGTATTTTTCTATTTGATTCATGTACTAGCTATCATGGAGAGGGGCTTCTATAGTTATATAAATTCAATCTAGATTTTCTACGAATCATATTATGGTGGGATCACTGCCATTCCAACTGTTCCTAATATTTATTAATGATCCCCTGAATTATTGGGCACTAGCAACTGAAAATGTTGCCAAATTCACTAAATGATATCAGGCTATCCCTGGAGCTTATGGTGCTCTTATTCTATCTTATGGTGCTATTGCTTTGCCTCGTTTAGAACTCTCAAAACAAAGTAGATACTAAATTAAATATACAGATAGTAGTAAAATTCTAATAAAATCGGAAGGATGAGAAACTATTGACATTACCGTTATCAATAAAGGTCAAATATGTCTTATATCTAAAACAAGAATCTAAAAACCGTAACTAATAGGTTCACTGGGGCAACTGAGCTAGTGTAATTAGATTGTCTCATGGAAAAAGCTTGTAGACGGAAGCTGTTTAATATTTTAGCTTTGACATCCACCAACTGTGTGACAAAGATCGGATCGGTAGGCCCTTTGAGATTCCACTTCCTCATTTATAAAAGAAGGATAAGGGTAGCAGCAACACTTCATGGTTTCTTTTCACTGCTCCTGATACACATACAGTGTTCAATAAATATCCTATGTTCTCGTTGTGTCAGGGAGTGCTAACTGTCTACCAATATCCAATCCCCTCTGATGCTGGGAGGGACTGGGGGCAGGAGGAGAAGGGGACGACCGAGGATGAGATGGCTGGATGGCATCACGGACTCGATGGACGTGAGTCTGAGTGAACTCCGGGAGTTGGTGATGGACAGGGAGGCCTGGTGCGCTGCGATTCATGGGGTCGCAGAGTCGGACACGACTGAGCGACTGAACTGACTGACTGACTGCCAATCCCCTTGTTTTTCAGTTTTAGAATCCCTCATTTTGGGCTCAACACATGGCCTAATGAAGTGAAGATGACATTTTCTGTCATCCCTTTTGCTCAGGCATGGTAAGTTATCCATAGAAAGTTATGGCAGTGGGAGTTTTTTCAGAGCTTTATGTGTGGCTCTCAGGATCTGCCTTTAAAAGGAGAGCACACGGTCACCAGAGGTCAGCCCAGATAGGCAGGCGTGAGACGAAAGCCTAGAGCCCGTGCTTCTCCTTTAGGGCTGCAGGCCAGAGCGCTTCAGTGGCCTCTCAGAGCCGAGGCCCACATACGAAGGTTCAAGTTCATCAAGTCTATACAGAAGGGCTCAAAAGTGTGAGTCTAAAAACCAGTCTACAGGCGATTTTGATGTGGTTTAAGAACCCCTCTGTAGGGTCTCCACCAAGTCCCCTAATTTAGAACACGGAGACTAGGCGAACATCAGTGAATCAGAGTATCAGCCGAACAGCAACACAAAGCCTCATCACAGAACACAGCATAAGAATACCCTGCTGACGGGGCTTCCCCAGGGTTCGGAGGTGAAGAATCTGCCTGCCGATACACGAGACACGCGTTCGATCTCTGGTCCAGGAACATCCTACATGCTGCGAAGCAACTCAGCCCACGTGCCGCAGCTGTTAAGCCTGGGAACCTCAGCCACTGGGGCCCGCACACCCTAGCGCCCATGCTCTCTGATGTGAGGGGCCCCCGCAGCGAGAAGCCCGTGCAAGGCAACGAAGACTCAGCACAGCCAAAATTAAATATATTTTTTTTAAATTTCCTGCTCATTTGTTCTTTCAACATGGTGAGCTATGTCCTTTAATTGTGTAAAGCTTTGTCTCTTAATCCATTTCCTATGCAGAATCTCAAAGGAAATGGCGACTCACTCCAGTGTTCTTACCTGGAGAATCCCATGGACAGAGGAGCCTGGCAGGCTATAGTCCATGGGGTTGCAAGAGTTGGACACCAATAATGTATTCTACATTTCTCTGAACTGTATTTGTGTCCACTTTTATCTGAAGAAGCAAGTATATATCAGTGAGTGAAAGGAGTCTTGATTAGTCCTCTGTCACTTCTTGAATATGTAATCCAGGTTAGCCACACACCTCCAGATAGAGTCCTCTCCATGGTTTTCACATAGAGTCATCAACCACTAAGTCATTCTTCTAGATCAGTGGTTCTCAACTAAGGGTGATTTTGCCAGGACACATCCAACAATGTCCGGAGACCTTTGCAGCTGTCGGGACTGGAGGGGCTAATGGCAACAACCAGAGAGAGGGATGCTGCTGCACCCCATACAATGCACAGGACAGACCTCTGCAACAAAATGTGATCCAGTCCAAAATCTACAGGGCCAAGGTTGAGAAGGGTTGCTATTGTCCAGTCACTCGGTCACATCCAACTCTTTGCAACCTCATGGACCGCAGCACACCAGGCCTCTCTGTCCTCCACTATCTCCCAGAATTTGCTCAAACTCATGTCCATTAAGTTGATGATGCCATCAAACCGTCTCATCCTCTGCCACCCCCTTCGCCTCCTGCCCTCAATCCTTCCCAGCATCAGAGACTTTTCCAGTGAGAAGGGTACTCTTCCCCTGTAGACATGTGGACAGAATACCCAAATACACATTCTCGGAGAAGCAGCTCACATCTAGCCAGCTAGATCATAAGCTCTATGAAGAGAGAGGTCATGCTTATTGTGCACAGGGCTGTGTCTGCCCCTGTAAACATCCAGTCTTAAGCATCTGTGAGACAGCTCAGTGGAGCAGTAAGGACCACAGGCTCTGCAGTAAGACCACCGAAGCTCCAGCTCAAGCACAACATTTAAAGCAGTGTGATGATGGACAAGTTATGACATCTTTCTCAGCCTCTGATTTCTTGTCTGTAGAATATAAAAACTATGATACAAATTTCCAAACATCACTGTTATGAAGATTAAATAAGATAATCCATGTAAAGTTCTTAGAACAGTATCTGACACATAATAAATGATTAATAAAATAATGCTATTTCAAAATAAGATAATCTGATGAATATGTGAATGATTTTATGATGTTCCAAGAGTACAGAAAATCTCTTCTCCACCTTTTAACCTCTTTGTCCTTTTCCTTCAGCCCACTTTAAATCATAGCCTGATAACTAGTTGGAAATAATTGTATTTTTAAATATATGAACACAGAAAATAGACATAGAATCTCCATGTCTTCAAATACATCTTTCTGCCTGGGTTTTTCCCTCCACAGGAGCACTTCTATAAATCTGAGATGATTCCATCTTCCCACCTATGACAGAACCACAGAGAAAGATACCTCACACCCTTCTTCCTCCCACTAATAATGAGCTTGTAATTCATTTCCACAGTGTTGGTGATCACAGCAAACATAAACACTGAGAACTTCTGCAACACCTTTCACAGTGGCATTATGCTGGAGAGTCAAGATGAAATAGCAGTCCTTCTCATCTTCCCCTCTGAACAAACCTCTTTGGCCTTTGAAAACAATCCTTTTTAAGCGGGTGCCACAGAGGCTCCCATTCTACCCTCCTGTACTCCTTCTCATCCTGCTTGCTAACCTACTCATTAGTGAGAGTGAAACCCAGAAACAGGCTTGTCGGTATAGATGCCATGAATTGAGCATCCTTCCATGCCTGGCAATGTGATGGACAATTCCCTCCCATCGCCTCTTTTAAGTTTCTCAACAGCGTTACTAGGTATGCATTGTTATGCCCAGTCATATCAGACAGTGTGGCTCTAGTTACGAAATCTGCCCCTAGTAAGCGGTGAAATCCACAATTCAACCCCAATCTGCCAAATACTAACGCAATTCGCACTATGCTTCTTGGTCCAGCCTGTGCTTGACTCCTTGATGGCCTCCTAGAAAACACATAACACGTAATAGAATCTCTCCCCTTTGATGGATTCTCTTACCCAGGACTGCTCCACACACTCACATTGCCTGTCCCCAGAGGAAGGGGAAGGCAGAGAACTGTCCCCACCATGAGCGTCTCAGACATTGCCACGAGTCCCTTCTGATGGAATTTCTCATTGGCCAATGGATTAGTAAAATAAAGAAATTAATAGAATATGTCTCCATCAGGAAAAGGGTTACTGGTTCAAATGGTTGTTTTTTCCTCTCTGAAATGCTCAGAGACACAACTGCATTAATTCTAGGCATGTGTAGCGATAACCAAACTTTCAACCTGACTTGCCATTTAAAAGATTCATATTTCATCAGAGAGACACACATAATAAATTTACCATATTGAAAAAAAAAGCACAGTGTATTTCTTCATTTTCTTTCTCTGGCATGACAGGCATGTACAGTGTAAGTCAGAGGGGAAGAAGGAAAGTGAGGCACTTCACTCAGGCAGAGCCTCCACCTGAACCTAGAGCCCTATGGAGACGAGAGAGAGAAAGGAAGAAAGAAGGGGGAAGGGGGATAAATCGGGAGGGTGAGATTGACATATACACGTAAAAAATGGACAACTATTAAGAACCTACTGTGTTGCATGGGATCGGGGGGAAAGACGGTACAGTCTCTCCATGGGACATATATTGTTAACCTTAAAAATGCATTCCAATATACATTAGGTGCAGACAGATATTGTTTGATTTCACTTATACAAGGTACCTAGAACAGTCAAATTCAGAGAGTCAGAAAGTCCACTGGTGGCTGCCAGGGGCAGGGAGTGGGGAGGGTTGGGGCGGGGAGGGCGAATGGGGACTTAGTGTTCAAGGGGGACCGAGTTTCAGCAGGAAGGTGAAAAGTTGGGGGATGGGGGATGGTGAGAGTTGCACAACTATGTGAAGGTGCTTAGCGCCACTGAACTGCACAGTTAGTACGGCTAAAATAGTGTTCTTTATATTGTGTGACTTTTACCACAATTAAAAAACTTACAAAAAGGAAACAAGGGGAAAGAAAGCAAAGAAAACTGCAAGAAGTAAAGACGCAGCCGTGAAGCACCGTCATCTCAGTCAAGCAGCCTGAAACGCCGAGGTTTCGTTTGATTCCCTTTTATTCCCTTGTCACCCAAATCAACACACTCATCAAGGCCTATCGATTTTTCCTTCAAGTGCATCTTAAAACATCCATGCTTTGAATATTTACTGAGTGACTGCTATAGGCAAAGAAATGTGGTATATACCATGGCGTATACAGTATATACTAAACATGATTTCTGTAAGCTGCCCAGGGTATGTGTATATGTTGTGTGATTATATGAATAATATAGTATATGAATGTATTTTTCGCTGGCAACAATTCTTATCCTCACAGATCTTGCAATCTCACAAGTAAAAAAAAAAAAAAAGATGTGCAGAAAGTAACGTAATTAATTTATTTGGACAATGATCCAAAGAGAGTTATGATTACAGGGCAATTACAGTTCAAAGAAGGGAAAGAAGCTAGCTAGGGCAAGCTTTCATGCAGAAATGAAACCTAAAGCTGCCTAGAGCAGTTAAGCTCTTGTGCCTGGATAATCTGCCCCTGTTTTATCAATATTCTTTAAAACCTCAATTCAGTAATTAAAGTATAGCATTTCATGGAGTTCTGTTTTAAAAAAATGTTTCATTGCTGTGTGAAAAAGACATATGAACGGTCAGTATATTTGCCTTCACCAGGTCTAAATCTCCACCATCCATGCTCAATCATGACCTTCTGGTGGGCTTTCAAAGCTCCGGGCTTTCCTCCCTTCCCCTGGATTTGGCATACTTCCTCAAGATTAGTATTTCTAAAAACCTCACTTTGATCATGTCATTCCCTTATCCTTTGGGGATCCTGGCTTCTTTCCGTTTCGGATCTAGACTTGTCTTTCCGACCCCGTTCCACTGATTTCCTTTCCCTGCTGGCCACTCCACCTTGCAACTTCCCTGGGACCCCGCCCAGCTGAGCAGGAGCTCGTTCCCAGGGTGGGTGTGAATGCTAGCTCTGCCGCTGTAAGCCATGTCACTATGGGCACGCTAGGCATTCACTCTCAGTGCCTCATTTTCCTCATCTAGAAAACAGGGACAACAGCTCTTATCTCAAAATATTAAATGAATTATTAAACAGATCAGAGCCTGGCAGCTACTAAGTACTCAACAATCATGTCTGCTATTTATCTGATTTTTGCTGACAGAATATACTTCTTCCTTTTTTTTTTGAATAATGTCACACTTTTTCCTTTGAGAAACTCCCCCTCCTCAGATTCCATCTGCCCCTATGAAGGCATTCCAGAATCTATTCATACCTCATCCATGGAGATGGGCGCTCTATTCAGGCAAAACAAACTGCTCCCTCTGTGTCTCCAGGGAACTTGGGGACTGCAACTAAAACACTCACGTGGCAGCATCCCCAGATTGTTCACCGGTAACTGCTATCTAGATGCGCGAGGCTGTCCTTCCCAAGACATAATCATTTAATTCTCCACTCCTTGGAGCTGGCCAGAATCCCACCACTGATTTTGTCTTTTGCTTAAGTTTTCCTGAGTTGCTTTCAGACACTTGCAACCAACTATTAATAACTGATACGTGAATCTTCTCACTCCGAAGAAAATTCAGTGGCCGTCCCTTCCGCGGATGCTCTCTTCATCTCACAAAGAAGACTCTCCAATTTGCTTTTCACATATCAATATCCACCCTTCCCTCAAGATCCAAACTCCTCAATAAGTATCTGTCCACATGAACCTCCTTCTCTGTTCTTCGATATCTAACATCTAACCATTGAATTTATCTTCCCATTATAAAATAGCACCTTGAACCATCCAGTATGTGATAATGTGTTTACCTTGTCTAATCAGCTGGCTCCTAAAGCCTTTGGAAATAAAATCTATATCTTATACACTGGTTTTGTGCAGTATTTAACCCAGAGGAGACACTGGGTATCTATTATTAGCTTGCTGATTGGCTAATCACAAAAAGTTGAGAATTTTTCCTCTCCTCGTCACTCAAAGTCCCGCATCTTTGTGAACTTCTTAGGAATTCCGCTCAGTCCGTTCTCTCTGTAGTCATCTTAATTACACCAGAATTTTCTGATTTTCTCAGTTTATTATTGGACACAGTCGACTAATATAGCTTTGTGAATGGATAAACAGTGGTTTTCTATGGCTTTAAGAAATATGATAAGAAATAAGTAATTTTCAGTGCCATAAGAACAGTACATTTGCTTCGTGGGTGGTTTTAGGTGTTCACCAGCTCCTCCCCAAATTGAACCTAATCAGAAAACAGCAACATCTTATAGACCCAGTCAGTTTCCTGCCATCTGGTCTGAAAAGGAAGTCAAGAAACATTAGTAGGTGGCAGTGGCTACAAGACAGTATTATTAGTCCTCTGGATATCTTTTTCAGTCTGAATACTCAGCTTTATGTATCCAGCTAAATACAAGGACCTTCCTGGAATACTATCTGAATCTTCAGCACAGAATTTTCCTTTGTTTCATGCAAGTTCCATCTCCGGAAATATGAATGTCTTAACCAAATACCTTAGTTAGTCTCTGAAATTTGACATCAAATCTTATAAGAATCATTTGAATCTCAGTAACATCAACCTTTAGAATATAATTTCCTTTCAACTTTTGTTTTAGGTCATGTTTGCCCAGAGGTTTTTCCCTCTGGACTGAAGCACATTCTGTGTCCCGGACCAGGCACCAAAGCCTGCGTGTGTTTTTCACGTCGCCCGTGATCTAAGCCCCTCCACTTGTTTGCATCACACGTGCTGGCTGCCTGTTCGTGATCTTTAGGAAAGTCAGCAAGACCAGCATGGCAGCCTTAACCAAAGAGGAAAGCGGATCCTTAACACAACAATGGAAACAAGGAACTGAGAGCCTTTTGGCAAAGATGATAAGACATTTTGTATCATCTCCATGCTTCCACAGAAAGCTCTTGACATGCTCTGAAGCCCTCCCAAGCTCAGATCCTTCAATGGTCCCCTTTTCTTAAAGGATAAAATCAAAACTCCTTAACAAGACATACAAATCCCTTCATGATCTGGCCCCTGCATAAATCTCCACCATCATCTCTCACCACTGTCTTCCTCAATACTATGAAATATTCTACTTCCCTTAGATTAAAAAGGCTTGGGCCAAACAGTTTTTTTTTAAGTAAAAGTTCTAAAGAACTAGAAGTGAAACAAAAAAGGAGGGTCCAAAATTGGCAAAAATAAATCTGAAGTCATAAGGAAAGTACACAGCAAAGAAATGAAAAAGAGCCTGTCAGATCATCAGTTGACATGTCATGTTACTCTCGGGCTTCCTAGGTGGCGCTCGTGGTAAAGAACCTGCCTAACTGCCAGGGCCAGAGAGCTGGAGAAATAAGAGACTAGAGTTTAGTCCCTGGGTCAGGAAGATCCCCTGAGAAAGGCACAGCAACCCACTCCAGTATGCTTGCCTGGAGAATCCCATAGACCGAGGAGCCTGGAGAACCACAGTTCACGGGCTTGCAAAGAGTCAGACACGACTGAAGCGACTTAGCACATACACACAGCACGCATGCTACGCTAGATGTGCCAGGAGCATATCTAAGAGGTAATTGGACTGATGGGCCCCATTGCAACCACCCAAAATTTCAGCAAGAAGACTGAGGGAAGGAGGATCACAGCCAGAGTCATCTTTTTTCTCTCGACCAAGAGAGAATGGACCTGGATAAGCACACCACATCACCCATCACACACATCATCATGATTAACCATACTACAACCACAAATAGTCTACATGACTAAACGGTTCTGTTTCATAGGTTTGTTTTCACTTAAACCCTTTTCCTTAGCTTCTATTAGTCTCTTCAATACATGGGACTCTTAAGACTCAGGGCAGTTGATAAAATTGTGGATTATACAACAAAACTCATAATCATTCATCACTTAATCCACCATCAGCCCAGGCCAACCAGCAGGGGATAGACATTTGCTGAGGCACACTCCATTACGCCAGCATCCCAATGAAAACCTTGGAGCAGGACAGTCATATAATCTCCTCCATTCACTAAATTCTGCCTGCTCAGTCCCCTCTCTTCTGCTGTGGACATGTCCCTCCAGCCTAGTGTTCCACCCTTCAGATCAATAGCTCTTAGCCTTTACACAACCCTTGACTCCTGTTACTTCTGTTCACATTCAGTTCAGTTCACTCACTCAGTCGTTTCCAACTCTTTGTGACCCCATGGACTGCAGCACACCAGGCTTCTTTGTCCGTCACCAAATCCCAGAGTTTACTCAAACTCATGTCCATTGAGTCGGTGATGCCATCCAACCATCTCATCCTCTGGCATCCCCTTCTCCTCCCGCCTTCAATCTTTCCCAGCATCAGGGTCTTTTCCAGTGAGTTCATTCTTCACATCAGGTGGCCCAAGTTTTGGAGTTTCAGCTTCAGCCTCAGTCCTTCCAATGAACACTCAGAACTGATCTCCTTTAGGATGGACTGGTTGATCTCCTTGCAGTCCAAGGGACTCTCGAGTCTTCTCCAACAACACAGTTCCAAACCATCAATTCTTCAGTACTCAGCTCACATGACTCCTGTAAAAGCCATGGCTTTGACTAAACACACCTTTGCTTTTCAATATGCTGTCTAGGTTGGCCATAGCTTTTTTTCCAAGAAGCAAGCACCTTTTAATTTCATGGCTGCAGTCATCATCTGCAGGGATTTTGGAGCCCAACAAAATAAGGTATGTCACTATTTCCATTGTTTCCCCATCTATTTGACATGAAGTGATGGGACTGGCTGCCATGATCTTAGTTTTCTAAATGTTGAGTTTTAAGCCAGCTTTTTCACTCTCTTCTTTCACTTTCATCAAGAGATGCTTTAGTTCTTCTTCGCTTTCTGGCATAAGGGTTGTGTCATCTACGTATCTGAGGTTATTGATATTTCTTCCGGCAATCTTTATTCGAACTTGTGGTTCATCCAGTCTAGCATTTCACATGATGTTCTCTGCATCTAAGTTAAATAAGCAGGGTGACAATATACAGCCTTGACGTACCCCTTTCCTGATTTGGAACCAGTCTTTTGTTTCATATCCAGTTCTAACTGTTGTTTCTTGACCTGCATATAGGTTTCTCAGGAGGCAGATCAGGTGGTCTGGTATTCCCATCTCTTTCAGAATTTTCCACAGTTTGTTGTGATCCACACAGTCAAAGGCTTTGGAATAGTCAATAAAGCAGAAGTAGATGTTTTTCAGGAACTCTCTTGCTTTTTCCATGATCCAGCAGATGTTGGCAATTTGATATCTGGTTCCTCTGCCTTTTCTAAATCCAGCTTGAACACCTGGAAGTTCACAGTCCATGTACCGTTGAAGCCTGGCCTGGAGAATTTTGAGCATTACTTGCTAGCGTGTGAGATGAGTGCAATTGTGCGGTAGTTTGAATATTATTTGGCATTGCCTTTCTTTAGGACTGGGATGAAAACTGACCTTTACCAGTCCTGTGGCCACATGACATGAAAAGGTCAAAGGTTTGCCCACATTCTCATCTATATTTAGATCCTCTCTCAGCCACCTGCAGAGCCAGGGAGGGATCAGCGCTTTCCCGACTCTCCACTGCTCCGTTTATACCCCAATCTGTGGCTCAGCTGGTAAAGAATCCGCCTGCCATGCGGGAAACCTGGGTTCGATCCCTGGGTTGGGAAGGTCCCCTGGAGAAGGGAAAGTCTACCCACTCTAGTAGGCTGGCCTGGAGAATTCCGTGGACTGTATGGTCCATGGGGTCACAAAGAGTCGGACACGACTGAGTGACTTTCACTTTCTCCACTTTTATGGAAAAACTCTTCTCATTTGGAGTTAATGCAGCTCACTAATTTTCTTCCTGATCTAGGTCTCCAACTGTGACACTCACACTTCAAAAGTCTAAAGCCTGGCTTAAGGCTGCCATACTCAAGGAGTCCCTCTCAGTGGTTTTGATGTTTGTTCTAACATGATCTCACTATTTTATCTGAGCTCTCTCCACGATTCTGTCTTCAATCACCTTCCATCCAACTCTGCAATAACATTACTCCAGCGCCACTAAACTGCAGTGAAAATTGCTCCAACTCACCCTGAAACCTGAAACCTCCTTCCTAAGACAGCTTCCCACCTCACCCACTTCATCACTCTACTCTGACTTTTATTCTCATGGTGACTGCTGTTCCTCATCTGTCCCAATCCATTTTCCATGACCATCACTCCCATCTGGGTTTAAGAGTGTCAGTTCCTAGGCAAGTTGATAAGAAGTCCAGGGTCCCTGAGGAGGAGAAAGGGGTCTAGAATTCTCAAGGTGGAGCAAACGACAAACTTTTTTCTTCTCTACATCCCTTAGTCTTAGTCACATAAAACGTTTTTTTTTTCTTTAAGCCTGCAACTGATGATTACACAAGTCAGTTTAAACTCTGTACTAGGGATTATATAACAACAGTGTATCCTGCTTGAGGACAGTTTCTCCCTCCTGAAAACCTTCTAGCTAATCCTGTTATCTTAAAATGTAAATTATGGGAGTGGGTCTAGTAAGATCTTTACAACCCTGGGACATTCTTTGGATGTATTGTAATAACTTAAATAATTTAAAAAGTATATAGCTCCCTTGCTTAGACTAGCGAGGGGGGCGCTCTCTGGCCCCCTTGTGATATCTGTGTCAGAAGTGTTCTCAGTCCCTTTATATACTTTAATAAAACTCTGCGGCACAAAAGCTCTTGAGTGATCAAGCCTGGTCCCTGGTCCCAAAGTTAAATCTTCTTTTTCGGAGATCACAAATCCAACACCACCCACAGTAAGCTATCAGGTTTCCTTGACTCTCTACCTTTCTGGAAACCATGGCCTATACTTTCCACAATGTTTTCACCGTAACTAAATGTTGAATCCTCTTGATGACTGGCCACGTGAGTCTTGTGCAGTCTCCCAGGTGGAATCTCCCACAGCTGCTTTCTTTATTCCTATTCCTGGGTTGTGAAAACTTGCAGAACAGTACAAAGGAGTATTGGATATTTCCCCTACAAAAGCAAGCTACTGAACATCTGGTAGCTCTTTAACAACTGTCAGAAAACTTTTTAGGGGCTTCCCTGGTGGCTCAGTGGTAAAGAATCTGCCTGCAAATCCAAGAGACACAGGTTCAGTCCCTGATCCAGGAAGATCCAACAAGACATTGAGCAACGGAGCCTACGGGCAACTATTGAGCCTGTGCTGTAGAGCCTGGGAGTCGCAACTACTGAGCCCACGTTTCGCAGCTCCTGAAGCGTGTACACCCTAGAGCCCACGCTCTCTGAGAAGCCACTGCAATGCGTAGCCCATGCACCGCAACCAGAGAAAAGCCTGGGTAGCAACCAATGCCCAGCACAGCCAAAAATAAACAAACAAAATTGTTTTCTTAAAAAGAAAAGTTTTGTTTTTCTCCTGTACAGATTTAGCACTGCTATATCTAAAACTCACTTGCACTAGGCTCTGCGTACATGTATTTGTTTTCCTCTCCCTTAACTAGCATTCTTAAGGACACAGTCTATAATCATTGCCTCCATTTCTTCACTCTATACTCACTCCTTAACAAAAGCCCTTGGTTCTATTCCTACCATACTAATACAATTTAAGAAGGCACATCAACTGTATTTTTTTTTCCTTTTTAATTTCTCAAACTCCTTGACTCCAATAAACTCCTGACCTGGCCAGATAGCCTGCTGACAGCAGTACAGACCTGACTGGATGACCCAGCCTGGCTCAGGCATGCCTCTCACGTAGCAGAGGTTAAGTTCGGCCCCAAGATTCCAAGACAGACACCCACATGGCAGCCAGCCCAGGCCCACAAGCCCAGCTATCACCAGCCAGTGAGGACTCACAGCCTTTCCATTCCTGTTAGATGACAGAGACAATCCCTGGTCATTTATCCTCCTCCGTACCTGATCCTCCAGAGCCTAGAAACTGAATTGAATCCAGTTCCCTATTTTTAGTAAAACTTTTACAATTCAACTCTCCTGAACAACATCTTCAACAAAGTACTTAAAAAGTAAGGATATATGTTTTGCAGCATTTGCTATTTACAGTCAATATTGGTCAAAATTACTTCTCATGAATTTTTATTTAATTCCTGCGTTGGAAGATCCCCTGGAGAAGGAAATGGCAACCCACTCCAGTATTCTTGCCTGGAGAATCCCATGGACAGAGGAGCCTGGCAGGCTACTGTCCGTGGAATCCAAAGAGTTGGACACGACTTAGCGACTAAACCACCACCATTAACCTAACAAAAGGTTTTGGAAACTCCTGACATCACGGCTTCTCTGAAGGGATTCACCTATTTAGACGTGCACTGGATTTTCACTATCTCCCATTTTCTATATACAATAGGAATGGCTGATCTTACAAAGAGGAGCAAGATACGGTGCCTGACTTCAAAGGGTTCACAGTCTAGAGGAGCAAAGAGGCCAGCATGGACTATAAACAGGAGGATAAGGACTGTCAGAGATGAGTGTACAAAGTCTCCTAAGAGGATTCTAAGCAAAGAGGATTATTTCTTCTTGGGATAATCAAGAAGCCTCCACTTATATTCCTGAATAGATTGCAATCCAACCCTTTTGTCATTACTTTTTCTTTCTCTGTGGACCATTACGATATTCGTAATGCAGTCTAAACAAAAGAACTCTTAATATGGATTTTTTAATATGAATTTTTTAAGTGCTTAGAGTACATTAACCTACACTCCTCCACTTCTGTTAAAATGAGACCTAAATTTTATTTCCAGTAGGAAACAACGCAGAATAATTACATGTTTTAAGTGTATATACTAGAACTCTCACTAGAACTATTAACCTACACTCCTCCACTTCTGTTAAAATGAGACCTAAATTTTATTTCCAGTAGAAAACAACGCAGAACAATTACATGTTTTAAGTGTATATACTAGAACTCTCACTAGAACTCTAGCATCAGAAATGTGCATCGCGTGTCTGAGTATGTATACTTTCCTAGGTACAGGTGTGTACATATACACCATCACTGTAAATTTTGTGTATCCTTCCTATTTTAATCAATCCCACACACACTATAAATAAACAAATAAAAAATATATCTGGGGCACTTGCAGTTGCTTTTCACTCAGCATCTCTTCTTTAGTAATTCTTCTTTTTTGCCACTCACACTCCCATCAGAAGATGTCATCTTCCTTTGAAGTGCATCCTCTAGACACAGTGTCCAGAGACGATCTCATGACTCAGACAAGGACAACCAATACACTTCCTATGGGTTTGGAAATTTGCAAGGGGCAGTTTCCCTCTTAAGGCCTGCACAGCAATATACAAAACTTGGGAACTTCTGGCAGCAATACTCTACCACGTGTGTCAAAGAACAGAGGAAGCCTGTCCTCAGTGAGAGTAAACCGAAGCAGAAGGAGCACTGACAAGGACCTGAGGCAGCATTTCTAAGCATCTCACTGTGCTCCAAGTTTCAGGTCCACCCCTCACCTGGAATTCTTTGACATACTCCATTTTTTCTTGCATGTTTCCCTTTTTGCTTAAGCTCAAATTGAGTTTCTGCCACTTGCTAATAAAAAAAAAAAAAAATGCTGACTAATAAAATTCTATATAACCAGTTACCATAGGAGGGACAGATCACTTGGGTAGTGTAGGTTGTGCATTCAACAGACTGGCCAAAAAAAAAATTAAAACTCTCATTTTTTGTGAGAACCAGTTCAGCATACCCAGTGAATCTGGAGGACAGAAACTATAGAGCTGTTATTACTCTAAGCCCTAAAGCCATTCTTGACTCAGTCTTCTGCTTCCTCGGTGTTTACTTTTCCTATACTTGATCCTGCACCAAGTCCTACCAATTCTTTCTTTAAAATGCCTCTTATAATTACACTATCTTATCCATTTAAATTATAACTACTCCAGTCCAGACTTTCCTAGCTAAATGGACCCCTATTCCCAGTCTCCTCACATGCACATATTTTGCATGCTTCTCTCAAGGAGATTTTTAAAACTACACATATCATGCTTCCAGGTCTTAAATTTCCAGTGGATCTTACTGTTAACTGAATGATAATTTTAAAGTAGGCATAAGCCCTTTTACAATCTAGATTCCATCTACCTCTCAAACTTACATATCCCTTCTCCTTTCTATGACTTCAGAATATATCATCAATTTGTCATCATCAGAGTACCACATGTCAGGCACTGTGCTTGTGACTTTATGATCTCTATAACACTTTTAACAACTGTGGTGGTTTCCAAGCGAGCCTTCAAATTCTCTGACACTGTTCCCATTGAAAGATGGACACTATGTCCCTTCTGCTAGAATCTAAGTTTGTAAGTAACAGAATGCAGCAATAGTGAACTGTTTAACCTCATAGACTAGGTCAGGAAAGATAACAGAGCCTCTGTCTGGATACAAGGAAGAGAGAAAAAAAGAAGATGGTGACTAACTCAATGTATGTAACCATTATAATGGAAAGAGCAGACAGTGTAAATCTCTTGGTACACTCACCTTTGGAGGCTTGAGTCACCAGTAACAAGTCTGATAACACCAGGCTGCAAGGAAGCTCAGGCCTCAAAAGGAGACCATTCATAGGTGATCCAGATAAGGGCCCCAACTGAGATCCCAGACAACAACCAACTACAAGCAAAGAAAGTTAGTACAGATTGCCCTCCGATGCCTCTGGCCCTCAGTTGTCAAGTCACTCCCAGTAGTCAAGCTTTCCCAGCTGAGACATCAAAGAACAGAGATGAATCATACCTGCTTCATGCTGTCCGTACCGCCAACCCACAGAATGCAACAGGCACAGACACTGGTTATTCTGTTTTATTGCTAAGTTTTAGAGTGATTGATCATTTAGCAATACCAGCTGGAAACTATTTTAGTACCTGGAAGTGGGGCACTGCCATAACAAAAGCTTTAAAACAGGTGACACTGGCTTTGAGATTGAACTGCTGGCAAAAGCTGGAAGAGCCTTGAGGGGATCCTCTAGCCAAAGATGTATAGCCCCTGAGGAAGCTGGTGGTGGCAGCTTGAAAGATATTAAGGTAAATGTATTGGAAGCTGAAATTTCGAAAGAGGACCTTTGTTATTAAGTGAAAGAAAGTTTGGCAACACTGTTGCATGCAGTACCATGGAAAATAAGAAATAATTATTAAAATACATTTTGAAGCTAAGAAGACTTCCAGACAGAACACTGAAAGTGCCACCAGCTTCTTCTCCCTGGATATGAAAACTATAAACCAGGAGGCACGAACTTTAGAACAAACTACCCAGTTTCCAAGCAAAATTTAGAAAAAACAGAAAAGAGCCAGGATTTGATGAGCTCGGAGTTGAAACATTTTCTGGCAAAATATTCTTAAAATAAGAAATGGCCTTAGGGGAAAAAAAAAAATGCAGGTCACTGTCAGGAACACATGATGAAGCCAAGTATGTGACTTCAGAAACTATTGAGACTTCAGATATTCCTACTGTGATGACCCATGGATTACGTGCCCTGTCACTCAGGCCAGCCTTAGGGACTCACTTGCAGTTATTAAAACGCAATAGAAGTGAGATATATACACTCAGACGCTCAGTTGTGTTCAACTCTTTGCAACCCTATGAACTGTAGCCCTCCAGGCTCCTCTGTCTATGAGATTTTCTAGACAAGAATACTGGAGGGAGTTGCCATTTCCTTCTCCAAGGGATCTTCCCTAACCAGGGATCGAATCTGGGTCTCCTGCATTGCAGATGAATTCTTTACCAACTGAACCACCAGGGAAGCCCAATACGCTGTGTGACTTCAGAGGGTAAGTCACCGATGGCCATACAGCTTTGACATAGTTCTTTTAAGACACTCATCTTTAGAACTCTGAACAACCACATAAGAAACCCAACAAGCCTGAGGCCACTATGCTTTGAGCCAGCCCAGAGAGCATGGAAAGGCCGCACATAAATGCTGTGGCCAGACCTCCTATTTGATATCCCAGAAGACTGACAGAACAATCATCAGAAAAATTAGTGAAGATGGTCCAGATGATCCTGGCTTCAAGCTGTCAAGTCAGCCATCAAGTCTCCCCAGCCGAGCCCCTTGACATCACTGAGCAAAGACAAAGTGTTTCTATTGGGTCTTTTAAATTTCTGACCCACAGAAACTCTGAAAGCAATAAAATGCTTGTTTTATGGCACTAAACTCTGTGATAGTTTGCTGAAGGAATAAACGAATGAACAAATACTGCCAAGTGAGAATGTGAGCCAGCTGTCACAAGATTTTCCAATTTTTCAAGAGAAGCCACATACAAAGAATGTTATGTGTCATTTCCCAATTTCTAAATGTTGCCAACTAACTAGGAAAATGCTAAGCCATATTGGGGATGGGTAAACTTCACATCTGGTTCCTCTGCCTTTTCTAAAACCAGCTTGAACATCTGGAAGTTCATGGTTCATGTATTGCTGAAGCCTGGCTTGGAGAATTTTGAGCATTACTTTACTAGCATGTGAGATGAGTGCAATTGTGCGGTACTTTGAGCATTCTTTGGCATTGCCTTTCTTTGGGATTGGAATGAAAATTGACCTTTTTCAGTCCTGTGGCCACTGCTGAGTTTTCCAAATTTGCTAGAATATTGAGCGCAGCACTTTCACAGCATCATCTTTCAGGATTTGAAATAGCTCAACTGGAATTCCATGATCTCCACTAGCTTTGTTCACAGTGAAGCTTTCTAAGGCCCACTTGACTTCACATTCCAGGATGTCTGGCTCTAGATGAGTGATCATACCACCATGATTATCTGGGTCGTGAAGATTTTTTTTGTACAGTTCTTCTGTGCATTCTTGCCACCTCTTCTTAATATCTTCTGCTTCTGTTAGGTCCATACCATTTCTGTCCTTTTTCAAGCCCATCTTTGCATGAAATGTTCCCTTGGTATCTCTAATTTTCATGAAGAGATCTCTAGTCTTTCCCATTCTGTTGTTTGCCTCTATTTCTTTGCACTGATCACTGAGGAAGGTTTTCTTATCTCTTCTTGCTATTCTTTGGAAGTCTGCATTCAGATGTTTATATCTTTCCTTTTCTCCTTTGGTTTTTGCTCCTCTTCCTTTCACACCTATTTGTAAGGCCTCCCCAGACAGCCATTTTGCTTTTTTGCATTTCTT
>SJYQ01004924.1:0-33518 GCA_006410935.1 Redunca redunca
TGGGGGCAGGGGGAGAAGGGGACGACAGAGGATGAGATGGCTGGATGGCATCACTGACTATATGGACGCGAGTCTGAGTGAACTCTGGGAGTTGGTGATGGACAGGGAGGCCTGGCGTTCTGTGATTCATGAGGTCTCAAAGAGTCGGACACGACTGAGCGACTGAACTGAACTGAACTGAACTGAACCCCCCTTAACCTCTATCCAAGAAAACAATATGTTTTTCCTGAGGAGTATGATAAAGGTTAGCATTTAATTTGCTGCTGTGGTCATTGCAGAATTAAGAGAATTACCCATAGACTATTTCAGGCTCTACCAAGTAGCAGTTCCAATAGCAGCTGTTGTGTCACTGCTGGAGAAGATTAATAATACTTCAGGCACATGGTATGTGGTTATTTATTTCACAAGTGCATTTTTGAATATTCCAACTATAAAATAAATCAGAAAGAGTTTGCATTCATGTGGGATGGAAAAAATTTACCTAGAGTTTTTTTCGCAGGACTATGTCAACTCTACTGCCTTGTATCATACTTAGGTCAAAAAGATTTGGGCTATAGACAAATTCCATATAAACCATACCAAACTACATTGATGGGCACAATGCCGATGTGACACAGTGAACAAAAAGTGACCTGAGTTAAGAATTTATATAGATCCATCTTATTGATCATTGACTTGGTCAACTGGTCAGCAGCTTAGGTAAAAAAAGCGTGAAAGATCAGAGACAAAATCTCCAGCAGAGGTGTGCAAATGGACATATGGTACAGGGCACAAAGTTAAAAAAAAAAATTGTATTTAATTTACACCAGAAAACATTCAGCATGGAAGAGGCACTGAATAATGAAGTAGAAGCCAAATCTATTCAGTGACCACCCCAAAATGGAATGTTAAGCACAATAAAAAGTGGCCAAAATGGCAGACATGGAGGCTATTTACGGGCCCAATTTTACAATGTATTTCACCAATGAATATCTGGCTACAGTTGCCTCTGAATGTGTAACTAAAAAACAGAAGCCAGGGCTGAGCCCGCCACATGAGGCTACTCCTTAAGAACCATCAGGCTCTGACCCTAGTCAGCAGAAGTCTTTAAGACTGTTTTACACACGAGAGCAGGGAGTAATACATCTGAAACCCTGGTGATCCAGTTGGGATTCCTCCTGATAGTCCCTGGTTCCTTGTAACTGGACAGACATGCAGTACACCCAGAAGGGTATAACTATCAAGTGTTCAGACCATTAGAGGGGGTGTTTTATAAGGATTTTTTTTTTTTTTTACTTAGTATTGATTAATTTACTCAATGTTGATACCTTATATTTAGGCTAAAAAACAAACTGCTTATTTTTAGAAAAAAACTTGTTTTCTCTATAGACTTTCTTCATAGACTTCTATATAAACTATGTAAAAGTGATAATGAAGATTACCTTGAACTCAGGGGGTGTTAGCTTTGTAATACCTTGTTAGAAATTCTGACAGTTTTATCCAGTATCATACCACTGTCTCACCATATTTTCATCAGTCACTTCCCATATTAATTTAGATTAAGATTAATGCAAGATTTTACTTAGAAACATATTTTAAAGATGATGATTGATCCATATATTTTCACTTTCAAGAAAGCAATGAATCTTAGAAACTATCTTCCCTTTGTTGGTTACCCTTAAATGATATTGTGTTGAATAGCATCTGTTTACCCCATCCATCTTTTTACACTCTGTTTTCTGACCTAAGAGACTGTCCTGGATAGCCTATATCAATGGGTTCCATTTCTGTATAGCTTGCAGGACAGAAAATTTGGAACTGTGGCAAAAGATAAGAAAATAATATGAAAATAATGTTGGAAAACTTGTTGCCATGAAGTCTTTCCTGAAGAGGTTGTTTAAACTGGCTGTTTTTCTCAACAAAAGTTGTATTTCCTCTCATCAGTTATTTAAATATGATCATGTGCTTACAAGTTCTTTTAACTATTCCTCCTTTTTGTCTCCTTTGAAAAATAGGTGGCACCTACCCTCAGGTTACTACATTACCCTTCATGGTTTTCCAATATCCTTCTGCTTTTGTTGTAAATAATATTTTAAATAAAAGTACTGCAGTGGGTGGTAGCTACAGCCATGAAATTAAAAGATGCTTCCTCCTTGGAAGAAAAGCTATAACAAACCTAGGCAATGTATTAAAAAGCAGAGGCATCACTTTGCTGACAAAGGTTTATGTAGTCAAAGCTATGGTTTTCCAGTAGTCATGTATGAATGTGTATGAATGAAGGAAGGGTGAGTGCTGAAGAATTGATGCTTTCCAATTGTGGTATTGGAGAAGATTCTTGAGAGTCCCTTGGACAGCAAGGAGATCCAACCAGTCAATCCTAAAAGAAATCTACTCTAAAAATTCATTGGAAAGACTGGTGCTGAAGGTGATGCTCCAATACTTTGTCCACCTGAAAAGAACAGTTGACTCTGGAAAATACCCTGATGCTGGGAAAGATTGAGCGCAAGAGGAGAAAGGGGCAACAGACGATGATATGGTTGGATGGCATCACTGACTTAATGGACATAAACTCAAGCAAACTCAAGGAGATAGTGAAGGATAGGGAATCCTGGTGTGCTGCAGTTCACAGGGTCACAAAGAGTCCGACATGACTTAGCAACTTAACAACAACAACATATAGTAATTCAATGTTTCTCAACGTTTCTTCATTATCTCTCTCCTACAGAAATGTTTTTAGATATTGCTTTTTCTAACTGTGCCATCCCCACATCCTGCCCTTCTCCTTCCATCAAATACTATTTTGATATTCCAGATTTTTTTTTACACTCAAAACTCAACATCCCCCACTTAGGGATACCCCTGTTGAGAATGAATGGAAAAGTGATAAAATAATAAGTAGCCTAATGGGGTTTAAGAGTTTCATATTCATTTCATCAAGGACCTTTATTTTGGGGAGGGAACAGGATATAGTAGGCTTACAGGATATGTGATATATGCCTTAAACCTCAGCTCATGTATACCCAGAATGCATAGATATGGGAACCAAGAGAGGACAGTGAAGGTGGCCTCTCGCAATATTACATATAGTAATGTTTTGAGAATTTTTTTTTCAAGGCACATTTAATTTAATATCAAGAGTGCAATACAAAAGGCCCAAATACAGTGAAGGAACACATTCCCCCATTAACACCAAGGACAATGCTCTTTCAACATGTGCCTGTTGAATGGAATGGGGATTTAATAAATTTCACTACTGAAAAAAATAACACAGTGAGTCTCATCACAGCCAATATCCTTATATAATCTAGTCGTGAAATGAATGTTTATAACTCTTCAAACAGTTGAAAACCTGAAGTTTGACACCACCCTTCATGTTTGTACAGTCCTCAGTAAAATTATCTACAATATTAGCAACCATTCAAAGAACAAATCATTGAGTATAACCACACTGATTTAAGGCTCAATCAAGTAATATAGAGCCCCAAACGAAATGGTTAAATAGATGAACTACTTGTACTGACATCTATTATTTGATTCACTCATGACTATTAAGTTGGTTCTTAGCAAATAAACCCTTTAAAGGCAAAATTCACCTCATTTGAGTGTGACCCAGAAGTTCAACAACAATCACGAAGTCCACGGTCTTATTGGCAAAACTGATATACAGTGTCTCTACGTCACTATGCTCAAGGTTAAGAGCGATGCATATTCCATCTCTACATTTACTGGAATTTTACATGTNAGTCCACAGTCTTATTGGCAAAACTGATATACACTGTCTCTACGTCACTATGCTCAAGGTTAAGAGCGATGCATATTCCATCTCTACATTTACTGGAATTTTACATGTTCAATTCATAGTTTTAAATCTCTAGGTTTTCATTCCTCCAAACTGTCTGAAGACACAGTGTGCCACAAACTTAAGACTTCTGTTTCTCCCTCTATTTTCTTCAAACAGAAACATTTCTCAAGTGTCTACCTGTTCTAGAAGGGGAATTTTTCGGAAGTGGCCACTTCTTTGGAATAGTCCAATGCCATCAAGCCTCTGAAGCAAGGGGAGGGGGAAGAGAAAAAAGCTGAAACACAAGGTTCATCTGGTAAGTTTTACATTAACCTTTACAAGCTCGATAGTATAAGAAGGTGGCTTTTTGGCTCAAAAAGTCTGAGTCTTGGTGTGGAAACGAGTACGTGGCTGCCCCACCGCAGCTTTCTCATAGTGGGGCTGTCCGGGAAGTCGTGACTGGGGAGTGTGATTTGTTTACCTATCAAGCGTAAACTTCCAGGCACTCAGTTCATCTGGGGCTGGTTCCAGTTTGTCTTTAGTCTGTTCCAGTTCACTTTTCATTTTTAGCAATAACAAGTTGATCGCTGGGTCCACCGTTGTTGAGCTCAGTTGGGCCACGCTAGGCTCTGGACTTGCCTGAGGTCCTGGATCTGAGTAGCGCACTCTTGCCTGTCTTGCTCCTTGGGTGCTGGTCGCGTTGCAAGAACGTTTTCCCCGCGTGCAGATGCTGCCGCTGCTGCTTTAGTTTTTCTTCAGATTCCCTTAAGCCAGTTACGTCATTAGAGTTCAGATCTGTGTACTTGCCCTCCAAAGCTTGCACATACGCTTCATACTGTTTCCCCCTTAGAATTAATTCATCTCATGCCATAACTCTGAAGTCTGTTTCACTCAGTCGAACCTTTTTGGGAAGAGGTTCTTCGTTGGTCATCTTGAATCCTCTCCAGACGGAGGTCGCGCCGGGCCCGCCCGCGCCGTCACAGAGGCCGACCCCGCGCTGTCCTCTCGCCGCCCGGGCCGCCCGCCCGCCGCCGCCGCAGGCCCCGCGCTCCTCCTCCGCGCCGCAACCCCGGCGCTGCCATTTATTGGCGGGCCTCGCTGCCACAGAACGGCGCTCTGAGAAATTTTTATCTTTGGCAATGCAGCATTGAACTTAGTGGGTATGGGGGCGCTAGTGCCCAAATTAGGAATGTTAGTTCAAAAAAATGCAGTCATGATTCCAACAAATTGGAGGCTAAATTTACTCCTGGCCATTGGGGGATTCGAGCCTGGTAGGCTGCAGTCCATGGGGTCGCTAAGAGTCGAGCATGACTTCACTTTCACTTTTCATTTTCATGCATTGGAGAAGGAAATGGCAACCCACTCCAGTGTTCCTGCCTGGAGAATCCCAGGGACAGAGGAGCTTAGTGGGCTGCCGTCTATGGGGTCGCACAGAGTTGGACACGACTGAAGCGACTTAGCAGCAGCAGCAGCATGTCTCTAAATCAATAAGAAGAGAACTAACTGGAGTCATTGATCCCTTTAGTTGGCATGTACTGGACAAAAAGACTATTATTGGAATCCAGGGGTTCACTGGGTGTCTCTTTATACTTCTATGTACTTGTTAATAGCCCTGATCAGTGAAATACTTTGGCAACACAAGGTGTCACATTCTATAGGAAAGATGATTTGGATTATCATGCTAAAGAACTCTGTCCAGAAAGTTACTGGCAGAGGGTAAAAGGAATATGGAATATATCATGAATTAGTTCAGTTCAATTCAGTTCAGTCGCTCAGTCGTCTCTGACTCTTTGCGACCCCATGGATTGCAGCATGCCAGGCCTCCCTGTCCATCACCAACTCCCGGAGTGTACTCAGACTCATGTCCATTGAGTCGGTGATGCCATCCAACCATCTCATTCTCTGTTGTCCCTTTCTCCTCCCACCTTCAATCTTTCCAGCATCAGGGTCTTCTCAAATGAGTCAGCTCTTTGCATCAGGTGGCCAAAGTATTGGAGTTTCAGCTTCATCATCAGTCCTTCCAATGAATATTCAGGACTCTTTTCCATTAGGATGGACACGTTGAATCTCCTTGCTGTCCAAGGGACTCTCAACAGTCTTCTCCAGCACCACAGTTCAAAAGCATCAATTCTTCAGCACTCAGCTTTCTTTATAGTCCAAATCTCACATCCATACATGACTACTGGAAAAACCATAGCTTTGATTAGATGGGCCATTTTTGGCAAAGTAATGTCTCTGCTTTTTAATATGCTGTAGCCCTAATCAGTGAAATACTGTGGCAATGCAAGGTGTCAGATTCTATAGGAAAGATGATTTGGATTAACATTCTAAGGAACTTTGTCCAGAAAGTTACTTGGCAGAGGGTAAGGAGAATGTGGAATATATTGTAAATTAAGGCAGTTATAATCAACCTAGATCTTTTCACCAGGTAAAGAAGTGGCGACTTAGCCATATTTAATATTATTTAACTCTTTCTTTCTCTCTTTTTCTCCTACTTTCTTATATGAATATTGGTTGCAGTTAATATTTTAGATGTCAGATAGGAGTGTGACTGACTGAACATGCTGTGGGTCTCTATGTGTCTCCTGTATCTGCAACACATTCAAGCCAAAGACTGCAGTGTATACTGAGAAACAAAAGAATGAATGGTGCCATATATCTTGTTTGTCTTATTAGATTCACTGTTTACTCTACTCTCCTTCCTGGAAAGTACATCTGTACTGACCATCTCAGAAGGCTCTCTTGTCCTCTTCCAGTTGAGTTTTGCTAATAAAGAATCCCAGGCAGATGATCAGAGGGAAGGAAAACAGACACACTGGGTATTTAGTGTACCAGTCCCTCCCCTATGGAATTCTTCAAAGGTTTTACTCTTAAACAAATCTCTTTAACAAATCCTCCTCAATTTATCCTAAATGAATATACCATCTTTATCCTGCTGAGACCTTGACTTATACATTAACTCTGACATACTGATATTTCTGTTTATATGAGCCTAATTGCAAGATACTATACTTATATTAGTCATATTACCTATAACATGGTATTTAAAGCTTAACTGGGGGAGGCAAAGAAAGTAATCTCAGTCTTGAAAGCTATACAATTAATTGCTAGTGTGTGAAAAACAGAACACAATCTGACATGATAAGTTGAATAATAACAGGGTAAGACATCATTTTATTGAAAATCAAGTTTGTTTTCAGAAGACTGCATGGTAGTTTACATACTATTCAACTGATGGACAATAATCTGAATTGAACTATTCTCTATACTTGCATTTTTTCCACTCATATGCAGGTACAAATCATTGTACACTTAATGTGTCTTAATGTATTTGACTTAGTATGTGATTATTTTTAAAAACTAACAATTTTATTTATAAATTTTATAACCCCAAATATAAAACTATAGTCCAATTCAAATATTTTAAAAATATAATTAAGATGATTTTCTTACAAAAAGGAAAGTGAAAGTCTCTCAATCATGTCCAACTCTTTGCTACCCCATGGATTGTAGCCCATGGAATCCTCCAGGCCAGAATACTGGAGTGGGTAGCCTAATGCTTCTCCAGAGGATCTTCCTGGCCCAGGAATTGAACTGGTGTCTCCTGCATTGTAGGCAGATTCTTTACCAACTGAGCTATCAAGGAATTTTCTGATTAAATGTATCATCTTCACTGTTTCTTCCCCCAGGGTATAGCACAGTGAATGACCTACTTTTCATGAATTATAATAAACAATCAATATTTATTGAATGAACAAAACCTAGTTTAAAAAAAAAACAAAACTACAGAAGATAATACATAAAGAATCCAAAATTCTTNCATGATCCAGACATTTAAATTAATTACCACAATTTTCTAGAATGGGGAATGAACGACTTGGATTTTCCTCTTTGTAGTCTTATAAACTTTGTTGATTTAGTCCATTTTGGAAATCCACATCTTTCAAATTTGCGTTGTGACCCATCAGATTAAAAGGCATAAATATCTGTTCTATAATTTAGAGTGATCTCTGTATATAATGATGTATGTCTACCCACTTCATATATGAGAATGTATATTTATTGAACCAGCTATTGAGTAATTTTTATTAACTTAAACTGCCTATGAAATTCTTGCTTATATGAACTGTGTCTATGTCATGACTTGATTGTCCATAAACCAGAAAGGCAAGTGTTTATAAGTCAATAAAGGGAAGTTTTTGAAATTATCAACTAAAGTAATCATCTAACAAATTATATTAAACTCCTCTCTAGTGATTTTAATGAAATTACTAAGAACTCTGAAGGAAAAAAAATCAAAGCTCCAATCTGTGTGTTCAGAAAATTTCATTCAAATAAGAGAGATAAAGAATAATCATCCTTCCCTGTTTCCTCAAGGCAGCCTGAATTTCTACCTGTACTCTTTGCTTAATTAACAAGATGCTCCATTTATTTTCAAAGGTGGTGTTGCCATGTCAATAAATCATATGGTCACCTTAGAGATAAAGAATAACCAATAACTAAAATATAAAGTGGTAAGTAATAACTATTAGGAAATAAGCACAAAGCAAGTACCACTGCAATTCATATTTGGGTGAGTTCAATTCTCCCTGGAGACCTGGGAAGGCTTCAAAGCAGAGGTGGCAGTTATGTCAGATCTTAAAGAAAGAGGAAGATTTCAATAGAGATAAGATGTATGGAATGAAGCTTATTCAAAATGTGCTTATACTGAATATGGGAAAACCACATTAAAGTTTGAATGTAGATTAAATATGGATTTTTAAAAATAACAAATCTGTTTCACTTTATTACTGAACTTGCAGCCACTATTCAGTGGGAGAAATTTTAGATTTTTGTTTTATTCAGTTTCAACCCTCTCCCATGAAGATAATTTAATCAAGAAACAGACACAATAAAACATAATGCTCAGTCTCTCATATTTTTTACTTTTTCATTCAGAAGAATATTTACTGCAGACTGTTTGCAATGTTTTAACATGGTTGGTTTTTTGTTAGAATTTTAAGAGTAATACTATTGCTGTTGTTGTTCAGTCAATTCTAATTAGTTAAGACTGCTATATTTTTCACTCCAACAATATTTCCATTGCACTTTCCTCATCTTGAGTGAAAGAGAGTGGCTGCTCTCCTTTAGGGGTTCCACTGAAATGCTGTTGTTGTTACTGTTTGGTTGCTAAGTCATGTCGGCTTTTTGTGACCCCATGACAGCATGCCAGGCTACTCTGTACTTCACCATCTTCCTGAGTTTGTTCAAACTCATGTCCATCAAGTCAGTGATGCCATCCAACCATATTATCCTCTGTTGCCCCCTTCTCTTGGCCTCAGTCTTTCCCAGCATCAGGGTCTTTTCCAATGAGTTGGCTCTTTGCATCAGAGGGCCAAAGTATTGGAGCTTCAGCATCAGTCCTTCCAATGAATATTCAGGGTTTATTTTCTTTGGGATTGACTGATTTGATCTCCTTGCTGTCCAAAGGACTCTCAAGATCTTCTCCAACACCACAGTTCAAAAGCATTAAATAAAAGAAAGCACTCAGCCTTCTTTATGGTCCAACTCTCACATTCATACGTGACTAGTGGAAAAAACATAGCTTTCACTGTGTTGACCTTGGTTGGCAAAGTGATGTCTCTGCTTTTTAATTTACTACCTAGATTTGTCATAGCTTTTCTTTCAAGGAACAAATTTTTTTTTGTTTTTTGTTTTCTGTTTTTAAATTTTGTGGCTACAGTCACCATTCACAGTGATTTTGGAACCCAAGAAAATAAAGTCTGTCACTGTTTCCATTGTTTCCCCTTCTATTTGCCATGAAGCAATGGGGCCGGATGCCATGATCTTCATCTTTGGAATGTTGAGTTTTAAGTCAGCTTTTTCACTCTCCTCTTTCACCTTCATTAAGAGGCTCTTTAGTTTCTCTTCATTTTCTCTCCTTAATGTTATATCATCTGCATATCTGAGGTTATTGATATTTCTCCCAGCAATCTTGATTCCAGCTTGTGAGTCATTCAGCCCAGCATTTCACATGATGTACTCTGCATATAAGTTAGATAAGCAGGATAACAATATGCATCCTTGACATACTCCTTGCTCAACTTTGAACCAGTTCATTGTTTCATGCCTGGTTCTAACTGTCATTTCTTGTTCTGCACACAGATTTCATAGAAGACAGGTAATTTCTAAGAAGACAGTCTGGTATTCCAATCTCTTTAAGAATTTTCCAGTTAGGTGTGGAAAGCCTTTCCACACAGTCTAAGTTTTATCATAGTCAATGAAGCAGAAGTAGATGTATCTTTGGAATTCCCTTGCTTTAGGTTAAGGGTGATATGTTTCTGAAGATCATCCTTACTGTCATATAGAGTTCTGTTATGCTAGCTATATCAGTGCAGCAGTGGCTTCCCAGAATTACTCCTACTACTCTCTACTGTGATAGCCCAACCTACCTTCATGACATGAGGATCCAGGGCAAGAGGATTTAATATCATATGAACATGTCTGATGGCAGCAGAGATCAGAAGTGTGTGTGTATGGATGGAAGAGAAAAAGTCTATAATGTATTAAATGTTCAGAGCCAGAAATTAACCTGTTAAAAAATTTCTTCCAATTATCAAATTATAAAATTGCCCAGGGGGTCTCTCTCTGTCTCTCTGTCTTTGTCCACCCTCTACTTTCTGTGTCTGCCTTTGTCTGTGTCTGTCTCTCTCTCAATATATATGAGATTCTATGTTGAACAATTCTATGCTTGACATAGAATTGATCAGAGTCCAGTTTTGTAGGGCACAAACCTGCAGCAATACTACCAAGATTTAGGTCTGAAATCAGAAACCAGTAATACTCAAAATCCATTTCCCTTCAGTTTGGTTAAAGCATGATGGTCCTTCCTTATAGACTTAGTCTCATCTCAGTACTTTCTACGACTTTCTACTTGGGTGACTCACCTGCCTCAGTGACCTCAATACCATCCTCAAAATCTAGCAGTCAGCACTCTCACTACCTTCCAGGTCCCACCTCAATTCACGCAAGAATTTTGAAAAATCAAACCCTACCATTATTGCCTGACTATGTTATATGACCATCTACTCTGATATTGGGACCCAAGATTGATGTGGGGAAAAACACCTGGGAGATAGTTTTGTACACTAATCCAAAAGGAAATGGATTAGGGCATGCTCTCTAATTCATTATCTGACTCTACATTCCATGTCAAAGACTAGAAAGAAAAATCAGAAGAAGGGTTTTAGCAATTTTGTGTTCTTCTGTCTCCTGGCTCCCACAATTGCATGGGACAGAGAAGGACTGGCTTATTCCCATTCTCTATATCTTAACTCCTTTCTAGTAAGAACAAAGAACCTTCAAGCCTAGTTGTCACAGGAGGAAGAGGCATCTTCTATTTGCTATAGCTGTGTACTTTATTGCATGTTCAGCCTATTTGCTATAGCTGTGTACTTTATTGCATGTTCAGTTGTGTCTGACTCTTTGCGACCTCATGGACTGTGGCTTGCTAGGCTGCCCTACCCATGGGATTTTCCAGGCAATAATACTGGAATGGGTTGCCATTTCCTACTCCAAGGGATCTTCCTGACCCAGGAATCGAAGCCACATGTCTTGCATCTCCTGCCTTGGCAGGCGGATTCTTTAGCAACTACACCTGCTGCTGCTGCTGCTGTCGCTTCAGTCGTGTCTGACTCTGTGTGACTCCATAGATGGCAGCCCACCAGGCTCCCCTGTCCCTGGGATTCTCCAGGCAAGAACACTGGAGTGGGTTGCCATTTCCTTCTCCAATGCATGAAAGTAAAAAGTGAAAGTGAAGTTGCTCAGTCGTGCCTGACTCTTAGCGACCCCATGAACTGCAGCCTACCAGGCTCCTCCATCCATGGGATTTTCCAGGCAAGAGTACTGGAGTAGGGTGCCATTGCCTTCTCCAACTACACCTGGGAAGCCCTCAAAATGTTAAGTGGGAGCTGAAACAGTCTGGTCATTTTTTTTTCCCTCTTCATAGAGCCTATTCTTCATGTTAAATATCTTGCTAAAAACAGGAAGTTTCTACCTCTTCTTCCCAGGATCTATATACTTCCTGACTTAGTTCTGGAGGTGGGAGGTGGAAAATTCAAACATGATTTAAGGGGGAAATTAAAATGCATGTGGGTCATCATTTGCAAAATATTAATCACGGTACACAAGCTTGTGTCTTTAAGCAGCTTTTCTTTTTCATTTATCTTGTTCATAACCCTCCTTTTCAGAATGGAAACAGAAAAATGATAAAATAAATCCTGAGACACTTTTTAAGAATATATAATATAAAACTGATAGTTTTAAATTAAAAGAAAATCTCTGCTCCAGCCATTGTTAGTACCCTTTGAAACTATCAATTTTATTTTCCTGGGATAAATGAACTCTCATGAGCAAAGTCCAAGAAACAACGCCTATATAAGAGTTTTGAAACTTTTATGCATATGAATAAAAATATCAGTTCTCTGTCATAACTTATAGCATAACTCTCAAATCACATCTGATTTATTTTCTTTTAAATACATATTTAATAAAAATAAACTGTATATGTTAAAGTACCAAATGGTAACACAGAGTCCCAACTTATCCCACAGAAAATTCTGTTATTCTGATGTCTAAAAGTAATATAATAAAAACATCTCTTAGCTTTTGTCATATTTTCTGTGATAGGAAGAAAGGGAAGAATTCTGTCCTGAAAATCATTTTTTTAATTATTTTTTCTATCACTGCAACTATTTATATTAGATATTTGCTCTATTGGGATAATGAGGCTGTTAATTTTATTTAAGATAAAAAATCTGGAGGTTACAGGGTCCAAGTCCAGCAGAGCTACTCAAGAATATCTTCAGGGACCCATGCTTCTATCCTTCTCTTCTGCCCCTAACACATACCTATTCTTCCCTGACCTTAAGAACGGTGCTGAGCTTCTGATCATCATTTGCAAGTTCTAGAGATAAGAAAGGTGATAAAAGCGGGTCAAAAGCAAAAGCCTTATTTTCAAGAGATTCTGACATTTCATTCATGAGGTAAATCCTGGGGTATCCTTCTACATTCTACTGGTCAAACTCTATATCCTGACCAACTCTGAAAGGAAGTTGTAAAGAGACTGGAGTAATTAGTGTTTTGCTTCCTACTGCGGCTGCTGCTGCTAAGTCACTTCAGTCGTGTCCGACTCTGTGCGACCCCATAGACGGCAGCCCACCAGGCTCCCCGTCCTGGGATTCTCCAGGCAAGAACACTGGAGTGGGTTGCCATTTCCTTCTCCAATGTGTGAAAGTGAAAAGTGAAAGCCAAGTCGCTCAGTCGTGTCAGACTCTTCGTGACCCCATGGACCACAGCTTACCAGGCTCCTCCATCCATGGGATTCTCCAGGCAAGAGTACTGGAGTGGGGTGCCATTGCCTTCTCCATTTTGCTTCCTAGTCGATAGTAAAGGGATGAAGAAAGGTTTTCAGTTAGTTATGAGTGAGCCAATTGCCAGCAGCCCACATTGGAATAAGGCTGTCTTCTGGCATGAGTTCAATCTTAAAGGATCTTTGAAATTACAAATTACAGTTCTACGATAAAGATTTATTTATAGCAAACGTTTAAGATTTGCAGTAAAGGGTACATTAACTAGTGACTGACTGTACCATTTTACATGCTATGTAGCATCTAGTATAAGTAAAAACTAATTCTGATCTATCATGGCTAAAATTTCTTCATGACTGAGACAAAAATTCTTAGTCAAAAACATAGTAAGCTGACAATATTTTCAGTTATAATAAGAAGTTAAGGTGCTTGATACAGTCTGGGAGAATGGCATTGAAACATGTATACTATCAAGCAAGAAACGAATCGCCAGTTGATGTCAGATGCAGAATGCAGGATGCTTGGGACTGGTGCAAGGAGAGGACCCAGAGGGATGGCATGGGGTGGGAGGTGGCAGGGGATTCATGTTTGGGAACGCTTGTACACTCGTGGTGAATTCATGTCAATGTTTGGCAAAACCAATACAGTAATGTAAAGTAAACAAAAAAAAAAAAGCAAAAATAAAAATAAAAAAAAAAAAAGAAGTTAAGGTGCTTGATATTAATTTTTTTCCCAGGAAACAAAAGCAATTGATTTGCAACTGAAATTCCACCCGAGCCTCAGTGAAAAAATCTTTTGGTCAGCATATTCAAAGGAATACAAAAATTTAAAAAGGAAAAGGCAAAAGTCATGAATGAGGATGAACTTATTCACGAAAACGTCATATTTAGCTCCTCTGTTTTCTATAGGTAAACGTTTTTATTACAGCTACAGTTGAAGGAATTATACTGGATTCTGCACTGTAACTATGACAGGATGAGAAGTTTGAGGATAAGAGTCAGATGGCATCTTAAATTTGTCTGAAATAACTGACTATACAGTGACAGACACCTAGTGATGAGAATACAGTAGCAAAGGAGAGCGATGTCAAGATCTTTGAGCCATACTTTGAACTCAGCCTACAGAACATGATATTACTCGGCATCCTGAGTTTAGGGGCCATTAGCTAGGGTAATCAAGAATCACAGTCTAGGGTGGTGGATCTCCATTGTGATAGAGGAACAGCACTTTAGCAGTGGCTACAATAAAAGGTCTAGATATCAGTGTGTTGAAAAACTAATGCTTTTCTAGTTGCCATACTGAACTTCAGAAGTGGATTTATTTTAGTGACAAGTGTGGCTTTTGGCTATTATGTGAATATTACATTTGGGGATGAGCAGAAAACCTAACAATATTCAAGAAATAGCCACAGGTTAAAATGTCTTAGAACTACTCCCCTCCTTTGCACAATAGAGCATTAAAGGCTAGCAAATTATGAATCTTGTGTCCTACAATCAACCTTAGGCAGGGTGCTGGCTTGTTGCCTGAAGATGACCATAACTATGATAAAACACTGTTTTATCAGCCATTTATGCAATGTGTAGCTGCTGTCCCTAAAAGGACAGAGAGCTGAGAGAAGAAAAGGAAGACTGCAGAGGAAGCCTAGCCTACTTCAAAGACTTCTTTCCCAGGCGCTGTATTCTACAAATGTAAAACTAAAAGAAGAAAAACTTAAACATTGTGCATGATTAAATCTACTTAGGTCACATAACAGTGAAAAATGTCTTACCCTATGGCTTACTCCTTGGAAGAAAAGTTATGACCAACCTAGATAGTATATTCAAAAGCAGAGACATTACCTTGCCGACTAAGGTCCGTCTAGTCAAGGCTATGGTTTTTCCAGTGGTCATGTATGGATGTGACAGTTGGACTGTGAAGAAGGCTGAGCGCCGAAGAATTGATGCATTTGAACTGTGGTATTGGAGAAGACTCTTGAGAGTCCCTTGGACTGCAAGGAGATCCAAGCAGTCCATTCTGAAGGAGATCAACCCTGGGATTTCTTTGGAAGGAATGATGCTGAAGCTGAAACTCCAGTACTTTGGCCACCTCATGCGAAGAGTTCATTCATTGGAAAAGACTCTGATGCTGGGAGGGATTGGGGGCAGGAGGAGAAGGGGACGACCCAGAATGAGATGGCTGCATGGCATCACGGACACGATGGACATGAGTCTGAGTGAACTCCAGGAGATGGTGATGAACAGGGAGGCCTGGTGTGCTGTGATTCATGGGGTCGCAAAGAGTCGGACATGACTGAGTGACTGAACTGAACTGAACTGATGGACCTTATATTCTAAGAGAAATGAACGATATAGACAAAAATATAGTGAAACAGTGCAAGACTTATCGAAGCTTCCCAGGACAGATCCTTGCCCCACCTCATGTCCTCAACCAGCATTTTGTCTGTAGGAAAGCTTTAGCCAAAGAATAAATTTAGTCAGAGAAGTAAGGAGATGCAGAATCAAAAGAAAAACAGTCAAAACAGGTCAAAATAATAGTTTAGTCATTAAAGAAATTCAAGGACCTTAGTTCCTCTTCGAGGGCTATAGATAATATTCTGAGCCATATACTTGGAGTTGTTTTGTAGAGACTGGAACCCACACCACGTGGGAGAAATTAATTGCATAATGACTAGACTGTAGCCATGACACATACTGCCACAGTTCTGAGAACTGGCCTCAAAGAAATGGGGCAAAAATCAGTCCTTGGTGGTGAAGATTAACTGCACTTAGAAAAATCAAGATAATGCTGATCAGACCACCACCTGGCTAATTTCAAGGTAACTGTCAGAGCTGACTACACTTATGCATGTAGCTGCCTCTGTCTGCCAATATACACCCGAAACTCCCTTTTAAAAACACCTTCCCCTTGATTGACAGGGGACCTTGGCTTTCCCCCCAGGTTGCAGACTTCCTGAATAAAGCACTTTTTCCTTTCTACAGCATTTTTGTCTTGAGTTTTGGCTTCTGAGTGGCAAGCAGCTGGACCTGAGTTTGGTAACAGTCTATATTAAACTACTTTATTGAGTATTCATAGAATGCCTTTGAGTGAATGATGGTTGAGCCAAGATCTGAAGGAAAGGAACTGAAGAATTTTTTTTTTAATTATATCAGATGGTTTTTTGTTTTTTTTTTCCAGGTATCAACAGGATTTGGGAGCTCTTCTTCCTAAAATGTACATAAACCAAGGCTGTTGGAACTGCCTGCTAACCATATAAAATAAATAGTAAATGGGAGAAAATAATCCTCAGTTTAAAAAAACAGTTTGGACATCCAGCTTTGACATGTGCAGAGAGATAGTGACTATACTGTACTTTATGATACATAAACTGAGATTGGAATATAAAATATTTAATGTCTCTTTCTATTCTAAAATTTAAGAAGTGATTCTTATTCTAAATAGTCAAGGACTAACTGCTGTTGTAGACTGGACATAAGTGAAAATCTAGGCAAGTACATTTTTATAAGAGCTTCATTTTTCTATAATTCATATAAGTTACAATTCATGCATTTATGGGCATACAATTTAATCATTTTCAGTAGATTTACAGAGTCACGCAACCAACACAACAATCAATTTTTATCCACTGCCCCCAAAATAACCCTGAAGCTATTAGCAGTCTTTCATCACTTTTCTCAAACCATTCCTTCTAGCCCTAGGCAATCAAGGCTCTATCGCTATGGATGTGCATATGCTTGAGTATCTACCATAAATGACATCATCATACAATATATGATCCTTTGTGACTGGCTTCTTTCACTTAGCATACTGCTTCCAAGGTTCATCCATGTAATAACATTCATCACTACCTCATCTCCTTCATTGTCATATAATAATATTCTACTGTATGGATATACCACATTTTATTTATCCATTCATCAGATGATTTACATTTTACTTGTTTTTACTCTTGCTTGCTATTAAGCATTTTTGTGTGGATTGTGTTTTAATTTCTCTTGGGCATATATCTAGGAGTGGAATCACTGGGTCATATGATACAATCAATCCGAAAATATCCTAATTCCTCTCATTCCCTCCCTTTCCTCCTTGGGATCTATGTATAAAACAGACAACTAAGGGGAAATACTGTATAGCACAGGGAATTCTACTTAATGCACTGTGGTGATCTGAATGTGAAGGAAGTCCAATGGGAGGGGGTCTACAAATATATATGTCTGATTAACTTTGCTGTAAGTAGAAACTAACACAACAGTGTCAAGTAACTATCAGTTCAGTTCAGTTCAGTTCAGTCTCTCAGTCATGTCATGAATCGCAGCTCGCCAGGCCTCCCTGTCCATCACCAACCCCCAGAGTTCACTCAGACTCATGTCCATTGAGTCAGTGATGCCATCTAGCCATCTCATCCTCTGTCGTCCCCTTCTTCTCCTGCCCCCAATCCCTCCCAGCATCAGAGTCTTTTCCAATGAGTCAACTCTTTGCGTGAGGTGGCCATAGTATTGGAGTTTAGGATGGAGAAAAAACAGGAAGTCTTCTATGCTATGGATACTGGCCCTACATAATTAAGTGAAGTAAAAAAGTCCTAAATATTCATTGGAAGGACTGATGCTGAAGCTGAAACTCCAATACTTTGGCCAACTGGTGCAAAGAACTGACTCGTTTGAAAAGACCCTGATGCTAGGAAAGATTGAAGGTGGGAGTCGAAGGGGACGACAGAGGATGAGATGGTTGGATGGCATCACCGACTCAATGTACATGAGTTTGAGTAAACTCTGGGAGCTGGTGATGGACAGGGAGGCATGGTGTGCAAAGAGTGGGGTCACAAAGAGTTGGACA
The DNA here is from genome assembly GCA_006410935.1 of Redunca redunca. Lineage (NCBI taxonomy): Eukaryota > Metazoa > Chordata > Mammalia > Artiodactyla > Bovidae > Redunca > Redunca redunca. Next base: position 17,938 of record SJYQ01004924.1, read on the forward strand.
CAACTGAGCAACTGAACTGAACTGAAAAAAAGTAAAAGGGTTAGTTGCTCAATCCTTTGCAACTCTTTGAGACCCCATGGTGTCTGTGGCATTCTCCAGGCAAGAATACTGGAGTGGGTAGCCAATTCTTTCTCCAGGATATCTTCCTGACCCAGAGATCAAATCTAGGTCTCCTGTATTACAGGCAGATTGTTTACTGTCTGAGCCACCAGGGAAGCCCAGATAGTTAAGATGCATATCTAAAAAAACAATTTCAGTGAACCCAGATTCTTGCATCTTCCCACACACAATAAAGCACTAAAATCATTATCTTGAGTTTGTCTGTTCTTTGTGATTAACAATAATCATTTGATGTTGGACTACATTATTTTCTTCAGCAAAAAAATTCATATACATTTTGGTTCCTCCTTTACATCTTGGGAGTAGCCTCAGAGCTATCTGACAGGCTGTTTCCTGGCTATACTTCTAAGTTAGGTCCCTGAATACAACTTAACTTGCAGCTATTAGGTTGCACATTTCCCTTTCAGTTCAGTCACTCAGTCGAGTCCGACTCTTTGCGACCCCATGGGCTGCAGCATGCCAGGCCTCCCTGTCCATCACCAACTCCTGGAGTTGACTCAAATTCATGTCCATTGAGTCGGTGATGCCATCCCTTTCAGTTAGCAGTGGCTAAAACCTGAGTAATGTGATGTGATGTTACTGTGTCTTTCAGCCTGTCATGCCACTTTTGTCACAACACTGTGTGTTCCAAACAGTGTTGCCTGGATCCCATAAACCACTGGGGAAAATCCCCTATTAGGTGGCCCCTTTAGTGTTGTTGGAGAAGACTCTTGAGAGTCCCTTGGACTGCAAGGAGATCCAACCAGTCCATTCTAAAGGAGAGCAGCCCTAGGATTTCTTTGGAAGGAATGATGCTAAAGCTGAAACTCCAGTATTTTGGCCACCTCATGCGAAGAGTTGACTCATTGGAAAAGACTCCGATGCTGGGAGGGACTGGGGGCAGGAGGAGAAGGGGAGGACAGAGGATGAGATGGTGGGATTGCATCACCGACTCAATGGATGTGAGTTTGAGTGAACTCCAGGAGATGGTGAAGGACAGGGAGGCCTGGCGTGCTGCGATTCATGGGATCACAAAGAGTCAGACACGACTAAGTGACTGAACTGAACTGAACTGAATTTACTCAACCCACCTACACAGTGCTTGATGATAAAGAGGCTTTTGCAATTCTGAAAGCTTCCCTGGGGGCAACATCCTCAGGCCTGCCACTTGTGTGTAAATTTGTTTCTACCTTTGGGAAAGGAGCCTTGTTCGCCCGATAGAGAGACAGTCGCTCAGTCGTGTCCAACTCTTTGCAATCCCATGGACTATATAGCCTGCCAAGCTCCTCTGTCCATGGAATTCTCCAGGCAAGAATACTGGAGTGGGTGCCATTTCCCTTTCCAAGGAAGAAACTTCCAGCGCCAAGGAAGTTGCCATTGTCCTTCTCCAAGTTATCATTCCATCTGCCATGATAACTCTCACGCAAATAACTAATGGAGCTCAGCTCACATGGAATCCAGACTCCTAATTCAGTCAGGCATGGGGAGAGAAAAAAGCACCCTACATGAGCATACCAGAATCACAGCTGGCAAGAAACAAACAAAATATTGTGAATTTTATGGATGATTTTTTTTTTACAAAAATATTCATAGCAGTTCATATAATTTGATTTCATAAACACTATTTTGATAACTTTTCTTAAGTGTGACATTCCAGTGTCACATATGTGTAGAACACTCAGAATACATCATCATATTTACTCTAAAAAATATCCTGGAATAGATATTATTAACCCCGTTTTGCATTTGAAGAAACAAAGATGAAGATAAGTTAGGTAACTCAGAAAAAGGCACAGATAAAGGAGAGAATCGGGATTTAAATCTATGCCTACCTAATCTCCCAACAGCAGAAGGATGTGCCAAAGGGCTTTTAATCACTTTCCAAACATTGAAATGTAGGTTGTTTCCAATATCTTGCTGTTAAAAGTAATGCCACAATGATACATGCTGGGGTCCAGCCCCAGTGGATCCAGGGTGGTTCGAAGGTGGGGATGGAGCTGGTGTCTTTGGAAATAACTTATTTAATTACAGATAGAAAGGGATTAGAAAATTAGCAGAGAAAAAGAGGCTGAATAACTTGGTTTACATGGAATACCAATCACCACCTACGTAGGCCACAGGCTTCTTCCCATTCTCCCGAAGGACAGGAGGCACTGAGCCCCCACCCCACCACCCGGTCCGATCTTAGAAGCCCAGGCAAAATTAGCAGGCTTGGTGGGTACCCATGCACCAGATGGGAGTTCGGCCAGAAAATAGTAGGAGAGAAAAAGAGGCTGAATAACTTGGTTTACGTGGGATACCAATAAAATTCCAAGACAAGGAATTTGCACCATCTACGTTGGGCCACCAGTGCCACTTGAATATCAGAAGGTGCATCTCCTTGGGCTCCTTCTCGCATGGAACTTAAAAACTGGGACAAATAAGTAGACATGGTGAGCACCCACACTCCAGATGGGAATTCAGCCAGAAAAATGGGGAGCAAGAAAGAAGTGACATGGGGGAATCAGTCTTTCCAGAAACTGATCCCATTTCTTTATTTTTGGGTTTGCTTATATACCTTTTGTTACACATAGGGATGAATACAGAGTCACGCGGGGGTCAGCAGTCCTGACCTTTATCAAAATCAGGTGCTTCACATAAAAAAAGATCTTAGGGGTTTACATCATCTCCTGGCCATGAGGCCTGCTGACATTTTACATTTTATGACCCTTTCTTTCTGATAACCAAAAAACTTATTTTTTCCAAAGGTGTTTTTTCTTAAACCAGGCACCACCCTCCAAATAAAGTTGCATTCCTATAGGGTGAAGGTGTAGTGAGTTACAATCAAGAAAGGAATTTATTTAACCCATGATTATTTAACATGATTAATTTATTTAACATGATTAATCTTAAAGGTTAATACTTATTTCTCCTATATGCTTAAAGGTTAATACTTATTTCTCCTATATGTTAATTATATTCATTATAAGGGCAGGGAATATGGAGATTTAGCAGCAAACATCAGCCCAACAAATGAAAATCCTTTCATCAATGTTCCCCTTAAGATCTATTTAGTCTTAAGATAGTGATAAAGTTACATTTTTACATAGCAAGGACACAGTGATTTATAACAAAGTACAGTGATCTATTACAAAAGGGAAAATTCATTAATTCAAAAAGTCAAGTATTGCTAACTTTAAAAACTACTATATTTCCTTTTCTATATTCCAAATACATTGATTAATATATTCCCAGGTGCCTAAGGATGTGGAGGCCTGGCAGCAATCATTGACTCAACAATGAGAAAAGCCCTATGCTAATTAAGATTCTCAAAATACTCCAAACTCTCTGTGCTGTTTATGGTTGAGAGGTACTAAACAATCATGTGTGTAGTGGCAGGAGTATGGATAATCCTGTCACACAAGCTAGTTTGCCAGCAGAGAGGTTTGACCTGAGACACCCTTGTCACACCCAGGGCAGGGAATTAGCAGCAATTATTGGCACAACAAATGAAAAAACCCTTCACCAATATAATTCCTAACCAACCCACTATACTGACAATTTCCAACTTCCCAAAGGAATTTGCCTTTAGTAAGTCTAAAACATCTCGTGCCTCTCAGGTTGGGAGGCTGTAAACAATCACATGTGGCTGGACAAACCTATACAGGTGGGCTAGATAACCTTCAGAGGAGTCCATAAGTTGAACTCTTGTCATGCCCAGGAATTTTTATTGACTTGGAGCTGCACGTTTACTCCTTCTCCGAGAGAACTGGTGGGGAACAGCCCCCCATAAAGTCAGAGGTGTAGGCGAGAGCATGAAACAGTAAAGTAGATAGACTTTGGTTTTGGGGGTAGATGCTCGGGAACAGGGGGTTTCCTGAGGCTTGATCACGCCTTTGCGTATGCCAAGCCTCCTTCCTCATGACCTTTGCCATGGGCGGAGTTCCTCACACTGGCTCCTGGCAGATACACATGTATATTCATCTTTGTCAGAATTTTTATTGCCTGTAGATAGACTAGTACAAAGTAACACATTAGGTCAAAGTATATGTAGTATTTTTTAAGTTTTTTTTTTAATATATGAGATGAGATTGTTTCTCAGAAAAGTTGTTCTGGGCCATACTCCCAGTAGGTGTAAGACTGTTCATTTTGTGCACTTTTACCCACACTGTGCTTCCCTGGTGGCTCAGAGGTTAAAGCGTCTGCCTCTAATGCGGGAGACCTGTGTTCGATCCCTGGGTCGGGAAAATCCCCTGGAGACGGAAATGGCAACCCACACCAGTATTCTTGCCTGGAGAATCCCATGGATGGAGGCGGCTGGTGGGGCTACAGTCCATGGGGTTGCAAAGAGTCGGACACCACTGAGCGACTTAAATTTCACTAACTTAACTTTCACCCACACTACTATTCTTTTCTCTTTGTGAATTTGACAGTAATAGAATATTAATTTAAGCAATTTAGAATATTAATTTAAGCAATTTATGATAAGGATGAAAATTTTTGTGTGCTTATTAGCCCTTCTATGAATTGTCTCAGTTCAGTTCAGTCGCTCAGTCGTGTCTGACTCTGTGACCCCATGAATCGCAGCACGCCAGGCCTCCCTGTCCATCACCTACTCCCGGAGTTCACTCAGACTTGCGTCCATCAAGTCAGTGATGCCATCCAGCCATCTCATCCTCTGTCGTCCCCTTCTTCTCCTGCCCCCAATCCCTCCCAGCATCAAAGTCTTTTCCAATGAATTGTCTACTCATATCTTTTATACACATACACATATATATATAAAAGCAATGCTTTTTAATTTTTTTATTGGTTTTGCCACACATCAACATGAATCTGCCACGAGTGTACAAGTGTTCCCATTCCTAAATCCCCCTCCCACCCCCCACCCCCACTCATCCCTTTGTTTTTGTGTGGCAAAACCAAGAAAAAAAAAATTTTTTTTTAAAGCAATGCTAAAGAATGTTCAAAAATTGCACAATTGCACTGATCTCACATGCTAGCAAAGAAATGCTCAAAATTCTCCAAACCAGGCTTCATCAGTATGTGAACTGTAGGCAGAGGAACCAGAGATCAAATTGCCAACATCCACTGGATCATCAAAAAAGCAAGAGAGTTCCAGAAAACCATCTACTTCTGCTTTATTGACTATGCCAAAGCCTTTGACTATGTGGATCACAACAAACTGTGGAAAATTCTGAAAATGGGAATACCTATAGCCTGATAAATCTGTATGCAGGTCAGGAAGCAACAGTTAGAATAGGACATGGAACAACAGACTGGTTCCAAATCAGGAAAAGAGCACATCAAGGCTGTATATTGTCACCCTGTTTATTTAACTCATATGCAGAGTACATCATGAGAAACACTGTGCTGGATGAAGCACAAGCTGGAATCAAGATTTCCAGGAGAAATATCAATAACTCAGACCTTCCTTTGTTCTATTTTTATGGGCTTTTCTCTGCATTGTCTTTTAGCCACCATCATTCTGGACTCCTTTTTCCTATTCCAGCTACATAACATATATATGTATATACATATATATCTATATGTATCTTCACTGTTGTTTATTCACTAAGCCATGTCTGACTCTGTGACCCCGTGGACTGTAAAGCATGCCAGACTTCTCCATCCTCCACTATCTACCAGAGCTTGCTCAAATTCTTCTTCACTGAGTCGGTGATGCTATCTAACCATCTTATCCTCTGCCACCCACTTCTCATTTTGCCCTCAATCTTTCCCAACATCAGGGTTTTTTCCCAGTCAGCTCTTCATATCAGGTGGCCAAAAGCATTAGAGCTTCAGCAACAATCCTTCCAATGAATATTAAGGGTTGATTTCTTTTAGGATTGACTGGTTTGATCTCTTTGCTGTCCAAGGGACTGTCAAGAGTCTTCTCTAGCACCACAATTTAAAATTCCCTATGCTATACAGTAAATCTTTGTTGCTTATCTAGTTTATGTATGGTAGCTTGTATCTGCTTAAATTCTCATGCTTAAATTTTATGATGGTCTTCTTGTTTTAAAAGATAATTATATTTAATAATATTTTCACATTAATTTTTTCCTTTATGATTTATTTCATGATTTTTTGCTTAAGAAACTTTATTATCTCTCTCCCCTAGATCACACACACACATGTTCCTCTATAGTTTCATCTTGTTCCTTTGTAGTTGTGATGTAGGAGATAGATGGGCTTCAGCTTAGATATTTATAACTAGCCTCTAGTTTACATTTCATGGGGCATGGAGAAGAGGGTTTCAGACTGGATACTTACATCTGTTAGCATTTTCTGTGACAAGAGATAGTTGTGCTCTAGTTAAGACATTTACAATCAGCCTCCTGTCTGCCCTTCAAAATGGATGCAGAAACAGGGTAAATAGCAAGTGTTTGTCACTTGTAAACACTTTGAGGTTAATAGTCACGGTGATAGTCAAGGTAATAGTCATGCCAAAGACAAAGAGGGGTAAAATCCTGTTTGACTAAAGGGTTAAGGGATTTCTCCTCCCCCCACTTTCAGGACATGGGAGGCACTACACACGTGCAGAAAGGCTCCTTGTTGGTCAAAAGTCAAGGGATAACACCAGATCATAAAGAGTCTTGTTCCTCCCAAAAACCTTCACTTTGAGACCCATCTTGGCTGAAGGGTACATGCACACTCAGGAGATTCCCAGGGTAGGTCAGGTGTGGAAAAAGAAATCAGGTAATTTGCCTGAAGGAAGACAAAGACCTGAAAGAACTAACCAAAATAATTTAATCGCTCTTATTTTGCTCTTCTTCACGAGGTGGGGCTGCCCACACCTTTTCTCTCCAGCTGTGCATCTCTGTCTTGCTTCTGTCTTAACTAAACGAACCATTTCTCTACGTGCACTTGTTGCTGTGCGATGCCTCTAATAATTGAACTCTGTACTTGCATTTGCAGTTTCTGCCTCTGTGATAAATGCACTTCTCACTGGCAGCTAAGATCCAGGAAAAAACAGCTTCTAGCCTCTAGCTCTTGCTGGTCTGGTGGCTGGGATTCCTCATTCTCATCCAGGCTACCCAGGTTCAGTTCTTGGGTGGAGAATTCAGATCTGGTTTCACAGTAGAAGCTGTAAAGTCCACTCATTGTTGCCTTGCCAAGAACAGTTGTATGTTTCACACATAATTCTTCAAACCGCTTGGCATTATTATATGGTATGAGGTTAGAATACAAGTTTTTTCTCACATTTTTGTAGCTATGTCATGTATTGATTGATTTCTTCTCAGTAGTTCTTATTAAAGCTTTTAATCAAACCTATATTACAGACATTATCCTCTACTTTTCTTTTTACATTTTTGTACTATCTTTCTAAATTTTTGTATCATTTTAATTTTCCTTTATTATCTGCAAGGATGCTTATAATTCAATAAAGCTAAATAACTAAAATCATAGAGTTGATAATTGATGTGGCCAAACCTGGGTCTGAATGCAATTTTTCAAGCTATAATACCATGTAGCTATCATCATGCCTGTCTGTCTCCATTTTATTTTCCTTCCTTTACTTTCCTTCTTATTTCAGATAGCATGCATTGTTCATATATTTTAGTGATAGTAAGCACAGTCTAACATTTTCTCACATTTATTGAGGTACTACAATTTTAGAGTCAACTGTCTTCTACATTTTTAAGACAATGTCCCCAATATGCTTTGCAATAGTCTTTTAATTACCCCAAGGCAATTTCCTTCCCTCAACACTTCCTATAGTTTCCTTTTTCATGAATAATGAAGCTATATCTTAGTAGTTTGCTGTTCAGCACAGACAAGATGTGCATTTTCCCCTTGGGATCTTCAGGTCCACCTGGATGCTTCTAGAACACTCCTCTCAAATATTCAGCTCGAGGACAGTTCAATGTAGGCATTTCCCATATTTGGCAGCCTTTAGTGAGTGTGGGCCTATAAGATTAAGGAATGGGCTTGTTCTTCTCATTTTGCCTGTTCTTCGAACTCTCAATGATGGCATTTCCCCCCCTGGACTTTTTGAGATAAATGATATTTGTTTTGCTAGCCCCAGAAAGGCTGCCCCAACATACAATGCCATTCACGTCCCAGGACCGAATCCCTGTCAGGAAAATTTTCTCAGTTGGCCAAGCTGCATCATGGGTAATTAGTCTCCAGGGCGAATGCTTAGAGACAGGTCTAGTAATGACCCAACACTGAAGAAAACAGATTCAGCTTTGGTGCGGATCGTGTTGCTCCAAGGGCACCACCATTCATGTGATTGGACCTGAATTTCAAATTCATGACTTCCCTGTGTGGTGGTGTTTGTTCCACCCACCAAAATATAGAGAAGCTCTGAGTATTTGCAGAGTCTGGTATATCTGCTGTGTAGCAGAGAGAATGCCTCCCAGAATATGGCAAATCAGAATCAGTACTCTCCCTTCTAGAGGCATCGTGACTCGGACACTTGCGATTTCATGGGTAATTTGAAGAGAAATTAGAGGAGGCAGATGAGTCAATCACTGAGAAGTGTTAGTCACCAACGTAAGAGAAAAGCCATATTTGTATAAGAGTTCTAGTATTACACAAACTACAAAGAGCTACAAACTTGTGACTCATCCGTTCAATCCATTTCCCTGAGAACTGTTGTAGTTCATGATTTCAGACAAGCTAATGCAAAAGTTCTGCCTAGTTCTTGCCCAGGCTTTGTGTATTTTTCCTGTCTATTTCTCTTCATGGAACCCAGCACTATAATGTCTTTGTGAGACATAATCAGTGGTTGTAGGTTGACTTGTTAGAGTCAAGTTTCCCTCTCTTACCATTTTGCTCTATAGTTTCCAATCACTCCTAATTAATTACTATGCTTTTCTTCATGTTACACTGGCCCTAAAAAACATCCGAATCATTTTCCATTCCTTCCACTTCACTTATCTTTTAAGAGGCACACATGATAAAGTCCTGTTCCTATTCTCTTGGATCAACAATTTGTGATTTAAGAGTATCTTCTATTTTGTTTCCTCCTCCTCACTCAGTTATTATTTTGAAACAATGTTCAATATATAAGGCAAATTGTTAGCAGTGTTTTCAGTGGCTTGCCCATAGTCATATAACTGATATATCAGTGGCAGAGGTCAAAGTGGATGTAAGGATGTGAATCTTGTGAATCTGCAGTTTAAAATTCTTTCCAATATAGTCATTACCTCATTGGAGGTTATCATTCATATTAAAGATAATGATTACAAATTAATATGAAATATATTGTTATAAACTATGACATAATGTGAATCCTTCATAAAGCTAATAAAATAACTGCCTTGATTATATTACATTTTATAACAGCTGATTAAAAGGAGTAAATGAGACAATAAATATAAGTGGTTAGCACAGGGTCTGGCACATAGTAAGTATTCAATCAGTCTTTGCTATTATTATCTATTAAGTAGCTAACAGATGCCAAGTAAGCATTCACTCTATAGCTAAGGAAGCCTTTAAAGCAAATTACTTAATTGTTCTGGATTTACTTTGGGGCTTTGATATTTTCCATATTATATTTACCCACTATCATTTCCAGTATAACTGAAATAACTATATATTATCAAATGATTTAGAATTTATGTGTCAAAGTGGTCTGGTTTTTTTTTTTTGTCATTTATTTAAGTTCCTTTAGTTGTATGCTGCAATGAACCAGCCAGGAATGGAACTGTGTTTGATGGAAAGAAATACATTCTCGCAAGTCCAGTTATAATATTTGTCATAGTTTCTGTTTGAAAAAAAAAAATGTTTAAAATGCTTTTATGCTCTACTATTTCTTACATACTTTGTATGTCAAATGAAGCTCTGTGATTGAAAATAAACAATTGCTGTGTAATAACATGGCTTCAGTTAGTACCAGACACACATTAAGGCCATAGTTGGGTAAGGGTAACTTCTAAATCTTCTAATGTTTAAAATGAAAGTATATAATAATTCATTTCCCAAAGACATTTTTTACACAGGATGCCTAACAATTTCTGTGTATGAAACACTATCAGGCTGTATTTCCATTAGTAACCTAGGGTGGAAAGGACAGCCACAGCAATGTTCTTAATACTTTCTGTTCACAAAAAGTCTTATTTATGGTTACGATTGGGATTCCAAGACTCCGATCTTTCTGTTTTTTCACAGTTTTCAAAGACAAAACCTTTCATACACCATTTCCTGCCTACTGGCTGGCAGCAGTGGCTAACCCTTTCAATTGTCCACAGCTGACTTTCTGTCCCTTCTGGTGGGTGTCACGCTGACTTCTACTCATTTTCGGGTCTGTGTGAATGACTCAGACACAAGAAATGGAACATATGTGTACTGCTAGCCATCAGGCAGGGCATTCTGTCTATTCATTTTCCTTTTCTGCCCTAATACAAAACAAGCCCACGTCAGAAGAGGTACCGTGTCTGAATATGAAGTGAGATGAATTAAAGCAACATAACATGTGGGGTGTGATGTATCCCTTGAGGAGAGGCAGAGCCCGTTTTCTTTGAGAAGGAAAGGCTTAACCTGCAAGGAACACATGTCCTTCTGTGCTATTTAGTTGCCTTCATTGAGTAATACAGATGAAGAAGCTTGAGTACATTCAGAATCAGGGACATTTCCTTCAGGGATTGGAGTGTGCTTGTGGTAAATTTACAGTATTCCACATCTCCATTTTTTTTCCCTCCATCCTGTGTCCCACTATAAAGAAAATCTCAGTTATTTGTAGGTCAACCCCACTAAAGTATTGATGCGAGAGTAATTTAAGGGAAAGATTTTCGGACTACATGTATGTGTGTGCACCGAGAAGTAAAAGAGAGAATTTAAAGCTCCAGAATAAACATAGTTAGGAAGTAAGTTAATTTTATATCAAAGAACCTGCCTATCTACTCAACTAAACAGAGATATAGTCTAGTTGTGCTATCTAATATAGTGGCCACTAGATATATGTGGCTCTTATTTAAATTTTAAAATGCATTAGATTAAAAATTGACTCTTCAGTCTTACTAGGTGCATTTCAAATGCTCTGTAACTCCATGAGGACAATGGCTAATGTACTGGACAGCACCTAACAAAGCAGAAGTTTCCGATGGACAACAATGGCAGTCACAGCATGGGTGTGTGACCCCTACTAGATTCTGACAAGGGTGTTCATTGTCACCTATCCATGATTCCACAGTGCAAAGTGACCATCTCACCCTCAGGCCTCATGTCAACGCTGCAGGCAGTAAAAAGGGAAAGAGGAAGAGCCAAAAAGCTGATTACAGCTGATTTTATCCTCATTTTTTTCCCCCAGGAAAATAATAGCTTTTCCAGAACCTCTTTATAACACATGAAACTGAAATAGGTCACACGGCCTCCCCGGACTGGGAGAAGGTCTAGGGTGGTGAATGTTTCTACGGAAATATTGCTATTAAAAACAACATCAGAGTTGTGATGTAAGACAGAAGGAAGGAATCAAGTGAGCTGAGTCCAAAACTCATGGATACCTCTTTTATGGCATCAATTTTACACAATTTAAAATATTTGCTTTCAATTTTTGGTAAGCAAATTTTAAGCAATTTAGAAAACTAAAGTACACATTAAAAGAAACATAAATACGATGTACTGAACAGCAGAAGGTAAAAATATCGTGGTTTCTTAGAGCTTGATAATACAAAGAAATGTTTTTGGCTTGAACACTTCAGTATATACCTCTACAAACTTTGAGATCNATACATTTAGTTAATAATACAAACACACACACACATATATACACATATAGTACTTCCTTTTGATTTTCATAGGGGAGTGTAAAAAGCTGGTAAGTCTTCAGGGTGTAAGGAAACAATGAGCTCTCCACCATGATGAGAGTTGAAAGTATCTTGGTTGTTTGGGGTTGTGTGGGGACCAAAGCTTTCTGGAGTCCTCCAGATAAGCCTCAACCACAATTAAGTACACTCATGATATTAATCATCTCCCTTAAGAGGCCCTTTAAAATTTATATACCATCTTCTTAAAATTAGAAATTAGACTTTGGATTTCAAGACACCATCAATCTAATTCTTCTACCATCAAATGATTACTCTCAGGATGTGACTATGCATTTATTAGCACATTTGTTTTGAAAGTCCTATAATATATCTTTTCAAACAACATTTGTGTGTATAGAGAGGTGGATGGAGAATGAAACCTATTCTCCTTTCTGGCAAAATAAGCAATATCAGGAATGGTTTGCCTTTCTTTATTCCAATCACAGTAACTATTTTAAAAAGAACAATTTCTTTCATGCATGCATGCATGCTAAGTTGCTTTAGTAGTCTTTAGTATTCACAACGTTGTGTCTGACTCTCTACAGTCTGTAGCCCGCCAGGCTCCTCTGTCTGTGGAATTCCCCAGCCAGGAATACTGGAGTGGGTTGCCATTTTCTCCTCCAGGAGATCTCCCAATACATGGATCAAACCCATGTGTCTTATGTTTCCTGCACTGGCAGGTGGATTCTTTGCCACTAGCACCACTTAAGCCCAGTTTCTTTCAGGACCATTATATTTAGATCTTGCAGGATCTGAGCCCAGTTGACTTCCTTGATCTTGATCTTATGACTCTCAATGTCTTTTCTTAAGCCTCTACTTTGAATAAACTTAATAACTCATACTTCCTTGACAATGCTATTTGTTCCCTCTCAGAATTTTGATAATGTTGTTCCCTTCACCAGCATGGACACAGGCTTAATGTACCACCTGGGTGGGCCCAACAAAGGCAGGTCTTAGTAGGGAAGAGCTATGATTTTGTAGAATAAGTGACCAACAGGGGATCAATTGTCCATTATTTTCCTGACTGCCCCCCTACATATTCTAATATTTACAGTTAAAAACTGGGTTTTGATACATCATCATTCCTTGATGACTTCATCATGAAAGTTTCATATTAGTCACAAATATTAAAAAAAGAAATGACCCTTCATACTGTCTCTGTGGGTATATTGTTTAGGTCATGATTTAAAACATTTCATGTTTAATATTCCTCAAGATGCAACATTTTATTCTGTTGCTTGGACAAACCTCTACAAATTACTCTGTTCCTATACTTCTAGGTAAAGAAAGCAACTATATAAGTAATCTCTCCCTTACAATTACAATTTCACATGGATCCTAGGATATATAAAACACAGAGAATAGCAAGAAGTGAATAAATTTAAGCATTTATGTCTCAAGTACACAGAAACTGAAGCAGTAGACATTTTACATTTGCTTTTGTTGGAATGACAAGACTGGAAAAAATTCAAAAGGTCACTGATTTCATTATATTTTTTAAATTTTACAACCAAACTATATGGTACATACATCAGTTCAGTTCAGTTGCTCAGACATGTCCAGCTCTTTGTGACCCCATGAATCACAGCACACCAGGCCTCCCTGTCCATCATCAACTCCCAGAGTTCACTCAAACTCATGTGCATTGAGTCGGTGATGCCATCCAGCCATCTCATCCTCTGTCGTCCCCTTCTCCTCCTGCCCCTAAAATTCCCAGCATCAGGGTCTTTTCCAGTGAGTCAACTCTTCGCATGAGGTGGCCAAAGTATTGGAGTTTCATTTTCAGCATCAGTCCTTCCAATGAACACCCAGGACTGATCTCCTTTAGGATGGACTGGTTGGATTTCTTTGCACTCCAAGGGACTCTCAAGAATTTTCTCCAACACCACAGTTCAAAAGCATCAATTCTTTGGCACTCAGGTTTCTTCACAGTCCAACTCTCACATCCATACATGACCACTGGAAACACCATAGCCTTAACTAGATGGACCTTTGTTGGCAAAGTAATATCTCTGCTGTTGAAGTGAATAAAATGGTACATACATAAAAGTACACAAATCAAACTGTATTGCCTAAGTAGTAAAATAAACACACCTAGGTAACCACCATATTTACCAGCATACAATAATGACCCTGCACTTTGAAAAGATTCTTCCACATCATCCTCCAATGTTCACTCCACAGATCACCACTATTGTGACTTGAGTCATCAAAAACTATTATTTTTGCTTTTTTGACATTTTGCTATTTCTGTCCTTTATTAAGCCCATCTTTGCGTGAAATATTCCCTTGGTATCTCTAATTTTCTTGAAGAAATCTCTAGTCTTTAAGAAGAGGAGGCAAGAATACACAGAAGAACTATACAAAAAAGATCTTCATGACCCAGATAATCACGATGGTATGATCACTCACCTAGAGCCAGTCATCCTGCGATGTGAAGTCAAGTAGGCCTTAGGAAGCATCACTATGAACAAAGCTAGTGGAGGTGATGGAATTCCAGTTGAGCTATTTCAAATCCTGAAAGATGATGCTGTGAAAGTGCTACGCTCAATATGCCTGCAAATTTGCAAAACTCAGCGGTAGCCACAGGACTGGAAAAGGTCGGTTTTCATTCCAATCCCAAAGAAAGGCAATGCCAAAGAATGCTCAAACTATCACACAATTGCACTCATCTCACATGCTAGTAAAGCAATGCTCAAAATTCTCCAAGCGAGGCTTCAGCAATATGTGAACCATGAACTTCCAGATGTTCAGGCTGGATTTAGGAAAAACAGAGGAACCAGAGATCAAATTGCCAGCATCCGCTGGATCATCGAAAAAGCAAGACAGTTCCAGAAAAACATCTATTTCTGCTTTATTGACTATGCCAAAGCCTTTGACTGTGTGGATCACAATAAACTCTGGGAAATTCTGAAAGATATGGGAATACTAGACCACCTGACCTGCCTCTTGAGAAACCTATATGCAGGTCAGGAAACAATAGTTAGAACTGGACATGGAACAACAGACTGGTTCCAAATAGGAAAAGGAGTATGTCAAGGCTGTATNGCAAGACTTGAGAAGCTGAGGGGTAACTACATTCTGCTGAAGAAGAGCTGTGAAATAAGGAAACCCCGAGGGCAGATTCCAGAAGTTGAAAAGCGCTAGTCCTGAGGCTGGAGAGGCCTGTATGGAAAGAGAGAGCTCCAGTTCAAGAGGGATGAGGAATAGAAGATGCTTAGAAAGAGTTTTCTGAAATTCTGCTATGTGGTTGCGATAAATTACCATTTTCAGTAAAATGTACACTGCAATTATTGCTTTCTAGAATTGTATCTACTTTGGGGAGGATATGCAAATTATTCTTACTCAGGATGGGAAAAATAAATGAGATGAAGACCATGGGAACCACATTGCACTTGCAGTTCTGACTTAATATCTGCACAGTTAAATCTGCTATTAATATTTTTCAGTTGCATTTTCAGCAAACAATAAAAAATGATTTATAGCTCTACAGTAATGTATTTATTAAAAAATAAAATTATCTCATATTTCCAGTCTACTATACTTCTCTAAAATGTAGACGTGGGAGAATTATACTAGATTATATTTGATTTGGGCTTACCTTTGATAATTAGTCTTTTTTGCTACATCATATTCATATTGTTATTAAATCAAATCACATTTAAATAGAAGGTCACTTGCTATTTGTATCAATATTTACAAAGTAGGATTTGTCTTATTTGACCTACTTGTTTGACCTACTTATTTGAC
>SJYQ01004924.1:33523-44851 GCA_006410935.1 Redunca redunca
GTTTGACCTACTTATTTGACCTCCTTGTTTTTTCCTCTCAATTTACATAATTTAACTTAAGAGACAGTGTGTTTTACTGTGTCCAGCAAAGAATACTGATAGGACTAAATAGTAATAGTAATAATTGCCTATCTTTTATATTGACATTTCTTTTTGAAAAAAGTGAATGCTGCACCTTCAAAGCATACTAGCAACACTTTTATGTTTAAAAACTGTATTATGTATTATGATGTATCACTAATCTTCCCTTGATTCTCCAATGTTTTCTTTTCTATAGGTCTAGAAACTGATAAAATTTACTGAACTACTGTCCCTCATAGATAACTCCTGCCCTCCTTCTCACAAAAGAAAGACTTTCACCTAAAATTACTATCAAAAGAATTTCAAGATGTTTACTAGTTTCTATGCATGTAAACTCCGTGTAATGTACAATCACAAAAGAACATACACTTACTGCTAAAATTATTGTTGGGGGGAACTGAGCTAATGGGAGGGATGTCAACGCTCTGCCAGGTGAAAAAGCAGAGGATGATTTCATTGAGAACCTGCGTGTCAAAGCAAGAGTCTTGATGGAACACGTTGTTTAGGTTTTCAGTGGAGATTTTCAAAGTCAGGAACTTTAAATGCTGTTAATTTCAACATTTTTAAAAATGACAGATAACTCATTTTAAGTTATATCTTCTACCAAAAAAAGTTAATTTATGGTCTTTGTCTTGCTGTCAAGAGCTGATTAGGTAGTACAGAAACTGAGTACTAAAAAAATTATTTTTTTAAATTAAGGAATTCATATCTACAACTTTCCAGAATGAAAAAATATTTCTACTGTTTTGCCACTGGGATGAAGAGATTTTTTTTTTTCCCTAATGGAGTGCACATGAAATCAGGGAAAACATTCAATAGACACAAAGGGAATTTGCTGAAGTGCCTCCTCCTGTTTAGAGTATGGACATATGTCTCAGGAAATTACTGTTGCTGTATATACTGCCTTCTACATGTCTATAGACCATGACTACCAAAAATTCCCAGCAACCAATGGCTGGGACAAGTTACTTTGCACATGAGTTTCAACACTCAAGGAAGGTGGCCTAAAGATTCTTTTATTTTTTTTCATTAGTCTAGAAAGAATGTTAATGAACAGGTGCCAATTCTCATTTGTTTTTCTCGTCAATTTGCCTTACATACTGGTGTTTAAATAAGGCAGACATTACTACTTCTGTATATTTTACTGAATCAGGGGAACTGTGTCATACAAGATCAATGTAGAGTGTCCCCAGTCCTGCTGAATGTTTGCCCTGCCATCTGTTTCATGATTCTTCACTTTGCTTCTTTTATCTGACTCCAATAAGCAAACAGCAGAGAAAGCAATGGCACCCTACTCCAGTACTCTTGCCTGGAAAATCCCATGGACGGAGGAGCCTCATAGGCTGTGTTCCACCGGGTTGCTAAGAGTCGGACAGGACTGATCGAATTCACTTTCACTTTTCACTCTAAGGCATTGGAGAAGGAAATGGCAACCCACTCCAGTGTTCTTGCCTGGAGAATTCCAGGGACGGGGGAGCCTGGTGGGCTGCCGTCTCTGGGGTTATACAGAGTCAGACATGACTGAAGCGACTTAGCAGCAGCAGCAGTAAGCAAACAGAAAGGTATCAGCAGTCTCAGTGGTTTTTCTTTCATCCAGTATGTATCACCTGGTTGATAATTTTGTTCTCTTGAGGCCAAATATCATTAAAAACAAAAACAAATTACTAAATGCAGTAGTTTGTGCAATGAAGAGGGAGGGTTTTGAGGCCAAGAGTCTTCAGTTTAAAAGTGGCTTTATCATTTATTTGGGCGTATGGACTTAGTCAAGTCACAGATCTTCTGTGACTTAGTTTCCCTAATATAAAATGGTGATAACAACACCCAACAGGAGTGCTGTATAATTAGATATATGAAATATACAATGTTCTTAGAATACTACAGGCATGATTTAAATGATGCTAGACGTTAAAAGTAAAATTTAATTTCTCTGTCCTTAAGCAGCTTAGAATATAACTGGAAATATGCCACGCACACACATGATCAGTTTTAGAATACAGTACCTAATTTTACCAAATGATGGATAGGGATGGTGACTAGGGAATTTTAGAAGCCCAAGAAAAAGATTCAATGACATTCTTAATCTAGTGATCTTTTCTGAGCCAAAAACACCACAGTGAAATTCTTGTCTTAGGCAGGTTCTCTTGACAACAGTTGCCCCAAGACAGCAGCTGGGGCTGTGGAAAGTCAGAAAGCTACTGCAAAAATCTAACAAGGTGTTAAAGGCCGGAATTGTACAGAAAGATAATTCTGTTTACGTTAAAATTAACATTTAAGTACTGAGGGCGGCAAGCAGCACAAATAGGTAATTCGCTCACCAAATGTTACACAGAGATAAGTGTAATTTTCTTCCACAGAGAGATGGGTTGCATCATTGATTTAAAATGAATTAAATTGCATTGCGCTACTTCTTAATCCGTAGAAAACCAGCTGGGGCTATGAATAAGTATCTTTCCAAAAATTTTCCCTAGCAACTTCACACCCTGGTGCTAGTGTTGAATTTAATAAAATGGGGCCAAAGAAACTGTGGCAACTGAACCATGAAGCTTAGCTGCAGAGCTGAGGGAGGCCATGCAGGGCTCTATCCAGACCATTTCCCCAGGGTATGTAACATCCACAGAATGTACCTCATCTTTCAGTTCAGTTCAGTTCAGTCGCTCAGTCGTGTCCGACTCTTTGCGACCCCATGAATCGCAGCACTCCAGGCCTCCCTGTCCATCACCAGCTCCCGGAGTTCACCCAGACTCACGTCCATCGAGTCTGTGATGCCATCCAGCCATCTCATCCTCTGTCATCCCCTTCTCCTCCTGCCCCCAATCCCTCCCAGCATCAGAGTCTTTTCCAATGAGTCAACTCTTCACATGAAGTGGCCAAAGTACTGGAGTTTCAGCTTTGCTCTCCTCCAGATTCTTAGTCCTCCCTTTATTCTTGGGCTTTCACATGTAGATGTTGAAAAGATATACTAATTCTAGTGCCTGGTAGAGTAATACAATAACTATATTATTCTCCATTTGCTTCATACTTTGCAGTTGTCAAAGTGCAGTCACATACATTTTCAGGAGCTGTTATCATCTCTTTCCTAAGTTCCTAAGGATATTTTTCAAAAATATTTTATTTTTTCAAAGGCTATATAATATTCACATATTACTGGAGGCTTTTTCTGAGAATTAAATTTAAAAGACCATTTAAGATGTCCCTATTTTCAAATCACTTTAGTGATATTAGATGAAGTTAAGTCAGAATACTTATGTTTCTTGGTAGGAAAGACAACAGAAGTGTGAAGGATCTGGATTTTGTTTAAGAAATCAAAATGAAGTGTTTGAAATGAGGCCTTGAAGATTCTGGGCAATAGAGAAAACAGTAACATTTCCCCCTGTTTCTCAATTCAGCTTCTTTAGTGCATCAGTGTAACACTAATATGGTTTCATAAGTCTTTACAGAAAGAGACTGGAGTTTCTAGGACTTGTAAACTCCAACACTGAGAAGAATAAGTATTCTCTGAATATTAAAAGTGATTCAAACACAGCATCCTCAAGGACAAATGCCAAAGTTGACAAGCATGTCTTGTTTATTATCAACTCTAATAAAGATGAGCCATGCAAGTCGCAATGTAGCTACCAGCATTTCTAACAAGAAATTGAGTATTTTTAAGAAGTATTGCCTTGAGTGGATGAGTGGAGATTCAGCTCTTCAGCTACAGAATATCACTGGTAAAGCATAAGAAGCCAAGAACAAGTGAAACAGTCTTTTACCCTCTCTTGCTCTCTCTCTCTCTGTGTGTATAAGGGGGAAAAAAAGAAAAAAAAAAAACAACATTTAGTACAGATGAATAATTGAGGTTAAAAAAAATTGAAAATGACTTTAAGTGCTATAAAGCATTGTGAATTTCAAAGCAAATATTCCAAGATTTTCATTAATACTACATTTCCTAAGAGTTTAAACGTCATATTTGGGGAAGGTATAGAAATAATTAAGATTTAATCATGTTATCTCTATCTTTTCAGTCAGTGCAGTTCAGTCACCCAATCAGGTCTGACCCTTTCTGAACCAATGGACCACAGCATGCCAGGCCTCCCTGTCCATCACCTAGTCCCGGAGTGTACTCAAAGTCATAACCATTGAGTCAGTGATGCCATCCAACCACCTTATCCTCTCTTGTCCCCTTCTCCTCCCACCTTCAATCTTTCCCAGCATCAGGGTCATTTCCAATGAGTCAGTTCTTTGCATAGGGTGGCCAAAGTTTGGAGTTTCAGCTTCAACATCAGTCCTTCCAATGAATATTCACGATTGATTTTCTTTAGGATGGACTGGTTGGATCTCCTTGCAGTCCAAGGGGCTCTCAAGAGTCTTCTGCAACACCACAGTTCAAAAGCATCAATTTTTTGGCACACAGTTTTCTTTATAGTCCAACATTCATATCCATACATGACTACTGGAAAAACCATAGCCTTCACTAGACAAACGTAACGTTTTGTTGGCAAAGTAATGTCTCTGCTTTTTCTTTTTAATATAAATTTATTTATTTTAACTGGAGCTTAATTACTTTACAGCTGTCTAGGTTGGTCATAGCTTTTCTTCCAAGGAGCATTTGTCTTTTAATTTCATGGCTGCAGTCACCATCTGCAGTGATTTGGGAGCCCAAAAAATAAAGTTTCTCACTGTTTCCACCATTTCCCTCTATTTGCCATGAAGTGATGGGACCAGATGCCATGATCTTCGTTTTCTGAATGTTGAGTTTTAAGCAAACTTTTTCATTCTCCTCTTTTGCTTTCATCAAGAGGCTCTTTAGCTTTTCTTCAGTTTCTGCCATAAGGGTGGTGTCATCTGCATATCTGAGGTTATTGATATTTCTCCCAGCAATCTTGATTCCAGCTTGTGCTTCTTCCTGCCCAGCATTTCTCATGATGTACTCTAGATATAAGTTAAATAAGCAGGGTGACAATATACAGCCTTGACATACTCCTTTCCCAATTTGGGACCAGTCTGTTGTTCCATGTCCAGTTCTAACTACTGTTTCCTGACCTGCATACAGGTTTCTCAAGAGGCAGGTCAGGTGGTCTGGTATTCCCAAATCTTGAAGAATTTTCCACAGTTTGTTGTCATCCACACAGTCAAAGGCTTTGGCATAGTCAATAAAGCAGAAACAGATGTTTTTCTGGAGCTCTCTTGCTTTTTTGATGATCCAACAGATATTGACAATTTTATCTCTGGTTCCTCTGGCTTTTCTTAAACCACCTTCAATCTGGAAGTTCACAGTTCACATACTGTTGAAGCCTGGCTTGGATAATTTTGAGCATTGCTTTACTAGTGTGTGAGATGAGTGCAACTGTGTAGAAGTTTGAACATTCTTTGGCATTGCCTTTCTTTGGGATTGGAATGAAAACTGACCTTTTCCAGTCCTGTGGCTATTGCTGAATTTTCCAAATTTGCTGACATATTGACTAACATCCAAAAAAGATGTCATTTTCATTGTAGCAGGTTGGAAGGCAAAAGTAGCAAGTGAAGAGATACCTGGAATAATAGGCAAATTTGGCCTTGAAGTACAGAATGAAGCAGGGCAAAGGCTAGTAGTGTTTTGCCAAGAGAACACCCTGATATCAAACACCCTCTTCCAACAACACAAGAGAAGATTCTACACATGGACATCACCAGATGGCCAATACCAATATCAGATTGATTATATTCTTTGCAGCCAAAGATGGAGAAGCTCTATACAGTCAGCAAAAACTAGACTGGGAGCTGACTATGGCTCAGATCACGAACTCCTTATTGCCAAATTCAGACTTAAATTGAAGAAAGTAGGGAAAACCACTAGACCATTGAGGTATGACCTAAATCAAATCCCTTAAGATTATACATGGGAAGTGAGAAGTATATTCAAGATCTGATAGATAGGGTGCCTCATGAACTATGGATGGAGGTTTGTGACATTGTACAGGATACCTCTAGCACAACAGGAGACATGGATCAAGACCATCCCCAAGAAAAAGAAATGCAAAAAAGCAAAATGGCTATCTGAGGAGGGCTAACAAATAGGTGAGAAAAAAAAAGAAGTGAAAAGCATAGGAGAAAAGGAAAGATACACCTATTTGAATGTAGAGTTCCAAAACAATAGCAAGAAGATATAAGAAAGCCTCCCTTGGTGATCAGTGCAAAGAAATAGAGGAAAACAATAGAATGGGAATGACTAGAGATCAATTCAAGAAAACAAAAGATACTAAGGGAACATTTCATGCAAAGATGAGCTCAATAAAGGACATAAATGGTAGGCACCTAACAGAAGCAGAAGATATTAAGAAGAGGTGGCAAGAATACACAGAAGAACTATACAAAAAGATCTTCATGACCCAGATAACCATGATGGTGTGATCACTCACCTAGAGCCAGACATCCTGGAATGTGAAGTCAAGTGGGCCTCAGGAAGCATCACTACGAACAGAGCTAGTGGAGGTGATGGGATTCCAGATGAGCTATTTCAAATCCTGAAAGATGATGCTGTGAAAGTGCTGCACTCTCTATCTTTTGGTCTGTTCAAATGTGTTGTGAATATAAATTTAATCTACAGCCTATATGAGACCTTGTCCAGGGATATATTAATATGACAATACCATAATAATAATGTTTAAGTATTATTAACATGAGAAGTCTGTGCATTGCCTATGTTTTTCACCTGCTAGGTGAGATGATAGCAGAAGCTGGACATTTCACAAGAGCAGTTTACCAAATACAACTTGCCATACGTAATCCAAGAGTTAATAGATGTTACCGAAAGATGAAAAGTCTTGGGCAAATATAGAACTAGATTTGATGCAATTTGTCGTTTGGTCACAAGTCGTGGAATATGACACCATAACAGCAAGCATAATTCAAGTCTCTCCAGAGCAAACCAAGCAATCTCATCATTCTGATTATATAAAGATTGCAAATGCCCATTTGGTTTAGCAATATGAAGCTCAAAGTTAACCTTAGGTAGAGAATACCACTGTGGGTTATAGAATGAGTGGAAGTTAATAAAATGGAGAGATTATAGATGAATGTGTCAGGAGATTGGTTGTAAATAGGAAGAGACCTAGAGTAGTAATTGGGAGAGGAGATGGGTCCTTGAAGGGAATTTAAAAGACAGATGAGATTTGAGCAGGTTTATTTGTTTCAAATAATAAGGAGTCAAAAGAAAGTAAGAGGTTGATAATGAAAGAGAGAAAGAAGATCAACAGAACAAAACAGAGAGCTCCAAAACACAGGAATATATTTTTCAACCTATTTAAATGAATTTTCAACATTCTATAAAGAGTTCATTTGTATTTGTGTGAAACAAACCTAAAGTGAATTAGAACCAACAGAAATAACAGAAAAAATTACTCTTATGACTCTTATTAAGAAGGGATAAAATAATAAGTTATGAAGACAAGCCTTCAGCAGTTTGAAATGAATTTCCTTATAAAATACATTAAATAAGTGAGAAAATATTAAGAAGATTGATCATGGCAGTAATGGGTTTTAAGTTTTATGAAATGCTGTGATAATTAGGATGAAATTTTCAAGTGGAAAATGAGTGATCATCCTTAGAGATGCAAAATATCCCTAGAACTTATAACAAGGATATCATTAAAGTACTGAAATAAATATAATTCTGGCTCAAAATAATGAGCTTTCATTTATCATCCTAATAAATTTTAGGATCCTAATAAATCTCAATAAAATTTGCCTCTAAATGTTTTTCTAGAAACTAAAATTCTGTTTTATATTTTTTACAGTTTCTGGATGAGAACTTCTAAAACTGTTCTAGAATTGAAAAAAAATACTTTTAAAGAGGTGAAAATCAGTGAAACTGCTATTCAAATGAGATATAATTGAAGAATTCATTTGTTTAAAACTTTGAGTCAATTTAGTCATTATTTCAACTTCTCACATAACAGTGTAACTCAATAAAGGTTGAGTTTATTGCCTACATTTGGCTGTGACATTCCATCCTTTTATTATTTATGCCAGTACTAGAAAGAAATCAGTATCTGTTTATCTGCTATCACTGATAAAAAGAAGGTTTCTTCATTATTAAGGTAGATGATATGGTGACTCTAGTAAAAAATCTAAAAATGAGAAACCCTATATCGTATTATAAGAATGTGACTTTCTCATTGAGTAACAATACAAACATCAGTCTACCTTTTTGATATTTCCCTGCTGCAAGTGAAACTGAATGAGTTTTCTTTTCTACAAAGATACAGCCATCCTATACTCCTAGGCATTTTAACAATACTGTTACTATCAGTGATATAGTGCATTACTAATGTTACTATTTATTTTACCCAATGTGTTCAAATTTTTAATGAAATAGTTTTCACTTGATGTCAGAGTGAGAGAACATAATTTAAATGATTTTTACTTACAGTGGTGAAAAAGTTACAGTGTGGGTAAGAAATTAATTCTTATGCAGTGAAAGATTGCACATAAGAGATGTCACATCTGTAGACAGTTTGAGAATAGACAGATTTCAAAATTAAATATGTCTTTTAATTGAAATAAAACATGTTTTAATGTGTGACTTCAGGCAGAGCAACATAAATTAAAGAAACATACACTTTGACTAGTTTTCTTTTTATTTTAGTGATTATCCCTATGTGAAAACCCTTCATAAACTGTAAAGCTGTATACAAATATTTTCTTATTAGTATATTTGCATTCTGGCAGTTATTAATAGATTAATTTTATCAAAACTTGTGATATCAGGAAAATAAACATTTAGGATTGATTTTATGAAACTGTGAAATTTTATTTTCATTTGCCATAAAGTTTGATGATTACATATCCACACATCCTGACTCCAAACTCTTTTGAAGTAGCATATTCTATGTACTCATTATTTAATTAATAGATTATTAATTAACTAATTTAATGTTTTTATTACTTTTGTGATGGACTAGGTACTATAAAACCAGAGGGTCACTGGTTGCTAAGATGGTAAAGAATTTCCCTGCAGTGTGGGAGACCCAGCTTTGATACCTGGGTTGGGAAGATCACCTGGAGAAGGGAATGACAACTCACTCCAGTATTCTTACCTGGAAAATTCCATGGACAAAGGAGCCTGGTGGGCTATAGTCCATGGATGTACAAAGAGTTAGACACAATTGAACAACTAACAGATGCTATAAAAGTATAGATTAACTGTAGCTCATCATTTCTTAAGCTACATGAATTTAATTAGGTTTTGAAAACCCTAATTACAAAATAATTCTTTAGTGGCTTCATAGAATTGAATAAAAATTTTCCCATATTACTGAAATAGCTTTCCTTAAAGCATCGTTTTGTTCTTCACTGTGAACCTAATCATATAATGTAAAAGTAAAGGGAAAAATAACTTGAAAGATAATACAGAATGGCAAGTAAAGTGGAATAATTCTTCAACACTATACCACATTAGGGGAAATTTCTATTTCGAATGAATTTGTAAGCGAGAAATGTAGGGAAATTAATTTGTGTAGAGGAGGGCATTTATCCTAAAGTGGGGATGAGGGATGAAGGGTGCTTGTGAGTAAGCAGTAACTGGGAATGGTGATGGTAGCCAAAGGCCAGAGCCTGTCAAGGGGAATCCCTAGCCCATAGCCATGCGTCATGCCAGGCGCTTCCTGGAGCATATGAAGAGAAGCTGGAGTCAGGCAGCCGAGCCACTTCCAGGAGGTGGGAATCCGGAGCACTAGGCAGGGTATCGCCGAGAGCCACATGGACGGAGGTTCAGGCGAGAACTCCAACCCTGTGCGGGGACTGGAGCCGTCTGAGGAAGCACAGCAGATCTTCAGACCTGTGGTTGCCAAAGGGGAGAAGGGTAGACGAGGACAGGGCTGGGAGTACAGAATTGGCAGCTGCAAACTACGTACACTATTATGTGTAGGATGGATAAGCAACAAGCTCCTACTGTATAGCACAGGGAACTACATTCAATATCCTGGGATAAACCATAATGGAAAAGGATATTTTTTTAAAAAGAATGTTTATATGTATATAACTCAGTCACTCTGCTGTGCATCAGAGACTGGCATAACATTATAAATCAATGATACTTCAATAAAAGATAAAATATTGCTGAGTCTCTAGGGCGTGCAGTTGCTCACTCCTGTCTGACTCTTTGTGACCCCATGGACTGTAGCCCACCAGCCTCTTTTATCCATGGGATTGTCCAGGCAAGAATACTGGAGTGGGCTGCCATTTTCTCCTCCAGAGGATCTTGCCCACCCAGGGACAGAACCCCTGTCACCAGAATAGCAGGCAGACTCTTTACCACTGAGCCACTGGGGGAGCCTCGGGTCTCTAGTGAATAATAATAAAAAACCTAAGTATGGACTTCTGCTTCTGGCCAAGATGACATGACAGAAACTCAATTTAATCCAAAAACAATGAAAAAAATAAATGGACAAAATCTGTAAATCAAAGATATTAAAAACATTGGACATAAAGCAAGGAAGGACAGTGATCCCTAAGAGATATGACAAAAATGAGGTTACACGTCTCCCAGGTTTTTGCCATAAGAGAGCTTTCATGCTGTGGGCACTGGGAGGGGGGACCTAGGTAGAGACTGCCATCTCCCTGAGTTAAGTAGTTGGAGCTGAGGTCTGGAAAGCTGAGGTCTTTCCACCAAGGTGGAAAGAATTCTGCAAATCAGAACACCTGGGGAAAAAAAAAAAACAAACCTGCACAAAGATCTGCAGCAGATTCCCTGAGAACTGAAGACAATACTGATCAGTGCATGTTTATGAGAAGACTACCTAAGACTGGGGAGAGAAATGCTCTAAAGGATGGGGATGTTGTTTATAAGCAGGACATGAAATACAGTAACCCTAAAAGCAATCGATTAATGGATTTCTTTACAAAATAGCTGAGAATACTCTACATCAAAAAAGTCAAAAGACAAATAATGATAGATAAAAATATAAGCAATACCTTAAACAGATGAGGGTCAGTCTCCTGAATATGCAAAACAATCCATAATTAGTTAAGAGAAAGATAACAGCCCAAAGGAAAACGAAGAACACTAGAAAGTTGCAAAGTATGTGGACGTGTGATTATTAAGGGATCATTTCTAATTTTAAAAAACATTTTTCTATATTCGATCAAGAAAAATGTGGTTGAATATATTTTGGTACACTCATAAACTGAACTATTACTTAGCACAGAGAAAGAAACAAGAAAAACATCTATATCCAGATATGAGGAGACAAATAGGACAGATTATTTTGAAAATAACAAAACTGAAGTATA
>SJYQ01004924.1:50357-76568 GCA_006410935.1 Redunca redunca
CATACATGTACAGCAAAAATTAGCACGTGCATTTGGTTATTTTGCTTGCAGTTCCTAATGTAAAGAACATATATATATATATTGTCTTGTGCCAGTGAATAATAGTCAAAAGTTTAAAATTCGTTTCATTGAACAAAATAATTAAATATGTTATGTGTTAACAATATACAATTATAACAGAGAAAATAAAGTTGTTTTCTATGGATATGAAGAAGAATATTTCTAGCTACATGGGAGGCATGTTTGGTTTTGTGCTAGCACTAAACTTATGTGATGATAATTTTTATCTGCAGAATGCTACTTTACACATTAAATGAAAGAGTATACCTTGTTCATTTCTGTTTTATTTAGAAGCCTCTGATATT
The DNA here is from genome assembly GCA_006410935.1 of Redunca redunca. NCBI lineage: Eukaryota > Metazoa > Chordata > Mammalia > Artiodactyla > Bovidae > Redunca > Redunca redunca. The sequence goes on from SJYQ01004924.1 coordinate 50,723, forward strand.
GTTCAGTATAATTAGTTGATCTTTTAAAACCCTATCTCTTATTGTATCTCCCTCATGAATAGAAGTTGCTTTAAAAATACTGGAACATGTCTCAAATGATGGACATAACACAAATTAATAGAATCTCTGACTAATGCAGAACTTCTAAAGTAACCATGGTTTCATCATTGAACATTTCTATTGTCAGTTCTCTGTTCTAATGGAGAAAGGCAAAACTGCAGGACTTTTTGATACCAGGATAATCTGAATATAAAATGACAGAATAACATACAAAAGGAAGGTAGCTGAGCTTTATGCAAGTATGGATTTAAGTATACATCTTAATTTCCAAAAGGCGATATGGATTCCTATGCCAAAGCAGCGCCTCTAATTTGAATTACAATCTGTTGTGAAGAATGAAATTCATGATGAAACATTAAGGCAAACTGGCAGTACTAATGCTTAAATGTTGTGATTATAGTTTCTCTTTAAGCGTAGAGATCATTTTGCTTGAATTGCTTGCTGGCAAATTTATTGTTCAAATAATAACGGTCCCTAAAATGTGGTATAAAATGGATAGCAACAATCAATAGATGTGATTTATGTATCTGTTGTAGGTATTTTCATTGTTAGTTTATTTTGTATAAAAAAATAAAGAGGGCAAACCTGTGGGGAAAATATTGAAGATGCAAATTACAGATTATGCTTTTAATTCACTCAGTGGCAGGGAAATTTTAGGCATACACCAGCTTCACATGTTAATTGGAAGAGAGTAAATCTTCTAAAATATGTAAAATTAAAAACACAAGCTTTTTTGGTAACAATACTGTGTGATGATGAAGTTAAACTACACATCATTTATATTGATGGACAGATTTGTGACATGCTGATTAAATTAATAGCTACAATATGAAGTTTAAATTTAAAAGCTCCCAGAGCAAAACCTTCAAAGATAGTAAATTAACTTCCCTTTGAAATATCAGTCAAACATTGATGGACACAGAAAAACATTATCTTTTTTGATAATGTTGCCCTTACCCTCATCAAATTGCATTCAAATAAACAAAACCCTGCAACTTTATCCTTTAGAATGCGGTATCAGAGTTCCTAGTTAGGTTTTGGCAAGTTTTTAAAAATTCTTTAAACTGAGATATAATAATGATCTAATGACTGACTTAGTTAAATAAGTTAAAAATATCTCAGTGTGGCATTTTAAAATGCCCATGACATGTTGAGCTACTACAGACTTTACATATATATTTCTTAAATTGTTTAGTATTGGAAACCATTTCTTAACTAATCAGAGATGCAGATTACAGGAGTAAACGTATTTGAGTTCTAGCTTTAATCCTAAAGCACTGCACAAAATGAAAAGAGTAATTTAATACTTATGGCCTGGCTACTGTAAACAGAAGGTTTTATTATTATTTGTGTCAGTATTACTAACCAATGACTAGTAGATTTTTTTTTTAGTTCACAATAAGATAATGAAATGGTGTCATGTGTCGTGGTAGGAAAGAATTGGTCTTACTATGGAAATCATATTTTTCTCAAGTTCCTTACATGTGAATAAATTATTTGCACATGAAGGAGTTAGAAATTTACAAATGTATTTCAAGCCCTCCCGTACTATATCTACTACTTCACATTTTATCTGATCATACTTGAAATTCTTTGAAGACGTGCAATATAACTAGCTTTATTATCTTACACAAATATAAAAGGTATATTTGTGTGTATATACGTATATGTGTGTTGTTGGACTTCACACGCACACAAGCATGTTTAATCGCTAAGCTGCGTCCCACTTGTTGCAACCCCATGGACTATAGCCTACCAGTCTCCTCTGTTCATGGGATTTCCCAGGCAAGAATACTAGAGTGGGTTGCCATTTCCTTCACCAGGGGATCTTTCACACCCAGGGATCAAACCCATGTCTCCTGCTCTGCAGGAGAATTCTTTACTGCTTAGCCACCAGGGAAGCCCATATGTGTGTGTGCATACATACAAAATCTAAATACATGTTTTTAATGTATGATACAAAGATAAGCAAATGATTGGTTTTCTTCTGTGTGTTTTGTGCATTATTAAGTTAAAATTTTTTAAAGTACCTTTACTCATGTTCAAAGATCTAAATGAAAGTGTAGTGGCAGCCCTCTGTTTAAAGGTGTCATATAATGACTACATTTAAATGCATTTTCCTTTTACAATAATTAAATTGTAAAGTGCATGGCCAGATTAGCTCCTGATGTGAAAAGTTTGCACTACAGTGATATCACTTAGGAATTGATTTATCTTAGAAAACTGACAGTGTAATGGATATAACATCATTAACCTTGAAACCAAGATCTATAATTAGCCAAAGTTGAAAGGAAAAAAGGTCGCCATCTGAAGGTTATCCTCAATAGCTTGATCTAATTTCTAAAGGACAAACTACTTCATCTAACACCCACTGCTAACTGATCACAAAACAATCATTGTAAATTAGTCTAAACTAAATCACCTTGTCCATCCGTAGATTTCCTTTATCCCATAATAGGTAAATGACAAAGGGAGGGAATATTGGATTACTCTTGTTGATGTCCACCTGGTGCCTGCCCCATAAACATACGCAGCTTATTAAGCCCTTTGGTGTTTTATTAATCTTGGCCAGATTGGCCAGTGTGGGAGCTCCTTTCTAAAAGATTTTCTTCCTTCATCAAGTATAGATTTTTCTAAAGTTTTTCAAGAAAATGACATCATCACAACCCCAGAGTCTTGAATAGTTTTCCCACTTGAATAAGTTTAAGCATATCTTGAAATGCAGCCTTCAATTTACATGGTAAATACGTCATTCCAGTAAAAGACAAGAAAATAAATAAGTACAACTATTATTGCAGAAAATCTTCATGTAATGTATAAAATGGATTTATAAGATAGTATAAAGGAAGATATAAACTTAAATGGGCTTCCCAGGTGGTGCTAAAGAACCCGCCTGTCAATGCCAGAGACAAGAGCCACAGGTTCGACCCCGGGGTCAGGAAGATCCCCTGGAGGAGGGCATGGAGACCTACCCTGGTCTTCTTGCCTGGAGAATCCCACGGACAGAAGAGCCTGGAGGGCTACAGTCCGTGGAGTTGCAAAGAGTCAGACACGACTGAAGTGACTGANACCCCGGGGTCAGGAAGATCCCCTGGAGGAGGGCATGGAGACCTACTCTGGTCTTCTTGCCTGGAGAATCCCACGGACAGAAGAGCCTGGAGGGCTACAGTCCGTGGAGTTGCAAAGAGTCAGACACGACTGAAGTGACTGAGCGTGAATGCATGCAAATGTAAATACCTAAAATAAGTGTGCATGTAGGAAATAACTATAAGTAATATGAAGAGACTGGGTAAAGTACTTCACAGAGATAGTTACTGATAAATGAAAGATATTCTTTAGTTGCAGGCTTATTTTACAATGTCATGATAAGTACTTATTTTATTAGTCATATCTTCAGCTATTTATCCAAGTTTAAATATGCATAATGCCTTATGTATAGTTTTCATTTNACAACCAAGTCTGACTGAGAGTGAAGCGGTTTTGAAGTTATTCAAGTAAACTATCTTTGCATATTTCAATTTACAATTCTAAAATGTAATTATTTTTTCTTTTCATGAGTAAGTTCAGTTCTTCAGCACTTTATGCATTAGTAGAGTGATATTTAAGCACATACAACTTTATACTTTTTTAAAGGAAAAATAATACCTTATAATAGTTTGATTAGATACTGCTTGCTTTTTAAAAATTGAAGTATTAGTTTCAGGTATATAGCAGTATGATTTAGTTATGTATGTTATATACATTTTTTTTTTCAGATTCTTTTCCATTATAGTTTATTACAAGATATTCAATATAGCTTCCTGTGCTCTACAGTAGGCCCTTGTTCCTCTATTTTATATACAGTAGTAGGTATCTAGGAGAAGGCAATGGCACCCCACTCCAGTACTCTTGCCTGGAAAATCCCATGGACGGAGGAGCCTGAAAGGCTGCAGTGCTTGGCGTTGCTGAAGGTCGGACACGACTGAGCGGCTTCACTTTCACTTTTCACTTTTATGCATTGGAGAAGGAAATGGCAACCCACTCCAGTGTTCTTGCCTGGAGAATCCCAGGGCCGGTGTAGCCTGATGGGCTGCCGTCTATGCGGTCACACAGAGTTGGACACGACTGAAGTGACTTAGCATAGCGTAGCATAGTAGGTATCTGCTAATTCCAAACTCCTAATTTATTCCTTCTCCAACCTTTCCCCTTTGGATACCATCAGTGTTTTCTATGTCTGTTGGTCTATTTCTGTTTTGTAAGTAAGTTCCTTTGTATCATTTTTTATATCTCACTTATAAGAGATATCGTATGTTATTTGTCTTCCTCTAACTTATCTCATTTAGTACAACAATCTCTAGGTTCCTCTATGATGTGCAAATAGCATTATTTCATTCTTTTGAATGGCTGAGTAGTATTCCACTGGGCTTCCCTGGTAGCTCAGCTGGTAAAGAATCCACCTGCAATGAGGAGACCCTGGTTTGATTCCTGGGTCATGAAGATCCCCTAGAGAAGGGATAGGCTACCCACTCCAGTATTCTTGGGCTTCCCTCGTGGCTCAGGTGGTAAAGAATCTGCCTGCAATATGGGAGACCTGGGTTTCCCCTGGAGAAAGGAATAGCTGCCCACTCCCGTATTCTTGCATGGAGAATCCCCAAGCAAAACAGAGGGGCCTGGTGGGCTACAGTCCATGGGGTCACAAAGAGTTGGACCCAACCGACCAACTAAGCCCGGTGCAGCATAGTATCCCACTGCATAACAGTAACTCCTCCACATATGAAAGAGTTCCATTCCAAGAGCACGTAAGTCCAATTTGTTCCTAAGCCCAACAAAAGTTAGCCTAGGTACCCAACTGACACAATCAACTCTATGATACTCTATGGTAACAGGTTTATAATGCTTTTCACAGAAATAATACATAAAAACAAACAAAAAATAAACTGCTTTTAATCATACAGTACAGTACCTTGAAAAGTACTGAAGTACAGTAACTGGCATATAGAGGCTGGCATCGGGTCAATAGGCAAGAAGAGCTACTGACTGGAGGAGGGAGAGGAGATGGGAGATGGTAGAACTGAAGGATCATCAGCAAGAGGAGATGGAGTTGTTGTTGTTCAGCTGTTCAGTCATGTCTGACCCTTTGCAACCCCATGGACTGCAGCACACCAGGCTTCCCCATCCTGCATTATCTCCTGGAGTTTGCACAAACTCATGTCCATTGAATCTGTGATGCCATCAAATCATCTCACCCTCTGTCACCCCATTCTCCTCCCGTCCTCAGACTTTCCCAGCGTCAAGATCTTTCCCAAAGAGTTGGCTCTTCATATCAGGTGGCCAAAGTATTGGAGCTTCAGCCTCAGCCTCAGTCCTAAAATGAATATTCAGGATTGATTTCCTTTAGGATTGACTGGTTTCATCTCCTTGCAATCCAAGGGACTCTTGAGTCTTCTCCAGCACCACAGTTCAAAAGCATCGATTCTTTGGCACTTAGCCTTCTTAATGTTCCAACTCACACCCCTACACGACTAATGATAAAACCATAGCTTTGACTATACACGTTATGTCGCTGCTTTTTAATACACTGTCTAGGTTTTTCACAGCTCTTCTTCCAAGGAGAAAGAATCTTTTAATTTCATGGCTGCAGTAACCATCTGCAGAGATTTTGGAGCCCCCCAAAATAAAATCTTTCACTGTTTCTACTTTTCCCCCATCTATTAGCCATGAAGAAATGGCACTGGATACCATGATCTTAGTTTTTTGAATGTTGCATTTTAAACTGTTTTTTCACTCTCCTTTTTCACCCTTATCAGGAGGCTTTTTAGTTCTTCTTTGCTTTCTGCCATTATGCAAGTACTGTCATCTTGCCTATCTGAGGTTGTTGATATTTCTTGATTCCAGCTTGTGTGTCATCGAGCCCAGCATTTTGCATGATACACTCTGCATATAAGTAAATAAGCAAGGTAACAATACACAGTCTTGAGGTACTCCTTCTCCAGTTTTAAACCAGTCAGTTGTTCCAAGTCTGGTTGTGACCGTAGCTTTTCGACCTGCGTATAGGTTTCTCAGGAGGCAGGTAAGATGGTCTGTTACTCCCATCACTTTAAGGATTTTCTACAGTTTGTTGTAATCCACACAAAGGCTTTAGCATAGTCCATGAAAGCAGAAATAGATGTTTTTTCTGGCATTCTCTTGCTCTCTCTATGATCCAATAAATGTTGGCAATTTGATCTCTGGTTCCTTTGCCTTTGCTAAATCCAGCTTATACCTCTGAACGTTCCCAGTTCACACACTGTGAAGCCTACATTTTGGAGGAGACGGAGGGCAATCTGCAGCTTTACTCACTGACTCACAATGATGGCACAGGTTCTGCCTCCTTGCTGGAACCAGATGCATGCTTGCATCTTGAAAGTTTGTGACTTGAATGTCTGCATGTAGGGGACATAGTGTATATACCACATTTTCTTCATCCGTTCATCTGTTGATAGACATTTAGTTTGCTTCCATGTCTTGGCTACATATAGAGTGCTGCTGTGAACATTGGGGCACATGTATCTTTTCAAGTTAGATTTTTCATCCTTTCTGGATCTATGTCCAGGAGTGGCATTACTGGGTCACATGACTCCTATTTTCAGTCTTTTAAAGAAACTTCCTACCGCTCTAGGACTTAGATTCTGATAAAATGGAAATGACAACAACTCTATTAAAAAGCATTTTATAAATTCATTAATAAACTAAATGGTAGGTTGGTGGCAAACATGCTAACATAAATTCTACATAATTTAGCTAGGTATTTTCTAGATGGAATCTCAGAAGTGAGAGGGTAAAGCACGGCATGTTTATCTATCAAGACCATCCCTGACTTCTATCTGTTTACACAAGTTTGCTCTACTGTGTGTGACCTCTACTTTTTATCTCAGCTGCAAATGCTGGGTTTTGCCTGATTTCTCAGGTCTGGAATTACTGGTGCTAAGAATAGCTGGCATTTATTTAGCTCTGTATATAAATGATCTCCTTTATCCTATGATGCAGATACTCTTTTATCCCTATTTTACACATAATATAATGGGAAATACAGAAAATCTAAATAATTTGCCCAAGGTAAGCTGGCCTATGAGAAGATGTGAAACCAAGCGCCCTGTTTAGATGATGCTTTTAGTACTATATTTTATTTCCTTACGTAGGCAGATGCTCTTCCTTGCTCTTTAAACCTCTGAAGGACTGAAATTCTGCTCCTGTCTATTTTGGAGTAAAGCCCACATGCTGCCAGGCATTCTACTTGCCCCTGCTTGATGCTGGATTGTGACCTATTATGTACGGACATGATGACTCAGATGCTCCGCTTGCTGAAATATGTGTGTATAGTTTATGCCTGCACCTCAGCGGTATATCTCTCTGTCTGATTTTAGTCCCAAGACTCTCTTTATATCCTGACTTCCTCCTACACTTGCTGAACTCGTGCAAGATTATTAAAAACAACTCAGTTACATGGTGCTGCTGCTGCTAAATCGCTTCAGTCGTGTCCGACTCCGTGCAACCCCACAGACGGCAGCTAATGTGGAGTGAATGTTGAGTCGCGATGGTAAAAACAGAAAGAGAAATTGAGAAATATTTTGTAGTTAAAGCTCAACAAATCTGAGTATCACATTAGATACTGGCTCGAAATTTAGAAATAAATGGAGATTCCAAAATTATAAATCTTACTTATTGGGAGGATGGAGGTGTCATACTCAGAAAATGGACACCACGAGGAGTTAGGAATAAAAAAAGGAAAGAAAGAAATTTGCTTTTGGCTACATTCAGTTTGAGGAAAACGAGAAATACACGCAGAGTATCGTGACATGACCATGTTCACAAGTTCATCAATCACTCTGCAAGATTTCATGAGTTTTTCTTTTACTTTTTAAATATTTCATAGCGAGATCCAGTAGGAGCTTCGTAAGTCGCACTAAAATCTTCACAATATTCAGAATTCCATTGTACATTTAATTGTAATTTTATTAGACAAAGGCATAGATGATATCTACTCTTGTCATTTTGCTACACTCAATTGATAATGAATTTTAAAAAATACATCAAATACTCTCATTAAGGCAGAATCTGCTTTACAGATATATTCAGTTCATCTCAAAAACTTTCAGTGTCAAATTCAGTGTTAATAATTTTTATTTGTAACTTTAATAACTTTAAAGTGAAATAAAAATCATTCTAAAAGTTCCTGACTAATGATCTTAGGTCTTAACTGCAGGTAATTTTTAGATGTCATAGTAAGTATCTTAGATGTTATAGCAAATATCTTAATATAGAATTCTATATTATAAAGAAAGAAAGGTTTGAAGGAAGGTATTTTAAGATTTATTCCTGGTAATTAATGCATTAATATTTATAGAGCAAAAAATTTTTGTTTTCTTTGACTTTTTCTCATTCTCTCTTTGAGTTATTTAATTCAAACACTGAAATCCAATTCAACAGAAATTAATTAAGGGAGAATTATATTCCTTGCTATATCTTTAAAACCGAATGCCTTCAGATTCTGAAGGGGTCTGAACAACACTAGTATAATTTTGTGCTTTTTAAAATTTTCAAATATTATTCCAAATTTGTCAATTTTACTATAACCTGGAAGTATCATAATAGTCCTAAAATCACATATGAAAATAAACAAACACAATGAAGAAATAACAGTTTTGAAAAGAAGTTCATTTAGCATTTAAGCTTTTCTTTAATTTCATAGGAATATAGAAGTGAAATGCTTTTTTTAATGTAGTTGACTTACAATATTATAATAGTTTCACTTGAATAACATAGTAATTCAATATATATTCTACTCCATGTGAAGTTATAAAATATTGACTATATTCCTTGTGCTTCACATTACATTCTTGTTATTTATTTTATTTCACAGTTTACATCTCTTAATCCCCTACCCCTATCTTGCCCCTCGCTGCTTTGCTCCCTCCAAAGCTAACCATTTTGTGTTCTCTGTATCTGAGTCTGTTTCTATTTTGTTATAGTCTATTTATTTTTATTCTCACATTCCACATATAAGTGAAAACATATTATTTGTCTTTTCTTTGTCTGACTTATTTCACTAATCATAATACTCTCCAGGCCCATCCATGTTGCTGCAAATGGCAGAACTTCATTCCTTTTTATGACTGAGTAGTGTTTCATTGTGTGTGTGTGTGTGTGTGTGTGTGTGTGTGTGTGTGTATGCATATATCTTGCTTCTTCCTTATCCATTCATCTTTGAGGGATAATCTCAGTGTCAACTGAGGAACACTTCAGTTGCTTCTGTAAGCACTGGGATTCATATATCTTTTTGAATTAGTGCTTTGGTTTTCTTCAGATGTAAACCCAAGAGAAGAGTTGCTGGATTATCTGGTAGCTCTATTTTTAATTCTTTGAGGAAGTTCCATGATGCTTTTCGTTATGGCTGCAACAATTTACATTCCCATCAACAGTGCACTTTTCTCCATATCCTTTCCAGCACTTGTTATTTGTTGCATTTTTGATGATAGCCATTCAAACAGATGAGAAGGGATATCTTGTGGCTATTTTCATTTCCCTGGTGATTAGTGATGTTGAACATCATTCCATGTGCCTACTGGCCATCTGTCTTCTTTAGAAAAATGCCTATTCAGGCCTTCTGCATTTTAAAAGTAAGATACTTGTTATGTGTTTCTAGAGTCAAAACAAATTTTTTTTCTCTCTCTGTCTCTACACACACACACAGACTGTGGGTCTATGGTTTGAAAAGTACCATATAATAATTGATATTTATAGCTATAAATTGACATTTATAATGATATTTATAACCTCGTCCCATACTACTGATGAATCATCTGATGAAAAGATATGTGATAAACATTTTGGGATGAATGAATATTAGAATGTAAACTCCATGAGCACATTTGTTTTGTCTCATTTTGCTTACTCATTGCTATATTCTCAGCATCTACAACATTGTCTGGAATATCATAGATGCTTAATAAAGCATACACAGGATGAAAGAAATGAAACATAAATAAAAGGTAATAACAGGGAAAATTATCTGAGCACAAAAATGTATTTCAGGCTACTTGGATTAACACTGCCTTCCAATCTCTATCTTCTTAATTCTCAACCAAGTATCAAGTAACACCTTGGATTTCTAACTTATTTTCTTTTTCTTCCTCCCCTGTATTTATTTTCATATAAAATTAACATAATGTCAAAAGATCTTTACACCAAATGTCTTTTGGTTTTTTCATCACTAAAGCTTTAGGGTCACCTATTTGAATAAGTTAATAGTCTCATGTCTGATAATTTAGATGCCTCACTCCTCTGTACGCAGGTCATTCTCTCAGTCAAGTGATCTTTCTCATTAGTTAACCCTTTTCTCTGCTTCTCTCATGCCCCAAATAAATTCTGTATATTTATTCAAGTTATGTACTCATACTTTCCCTTAGAGTTTCCTACTGTAACTCATAAGGAACAGTTAAAACCAAATTCATATTTATTTGAGACATTACTAGTTTGATCTGAATAAATTTTTATTGGCCTATAATTTTGCTTGTTCATGCTTAAGACCCTTGTGATTTTGTCATTTCTCCCTTATGGGGCCAAGGACTGAGGCACCCCAGTTTTCTCTTTGCATGGTTCATATTAAGTAATATAATGTCATCATTCAATATATACTGGTTCTGTGAAAAATTTCTTGATGTAGTCCTTCTTTTTCATTACTTATATAGAATGGCAAAGGGGAAAACACATGAAAATGGCAACAATATCCAAATAATAGTGATGTGAACACATTAGAAAAGGTATAGTTCTGAAGAGTATATTTATGAACTAGTTGGGCTAAAAGAATAGCAACTATTTCAGATGTATGACAGAGGGGGAAAAGGCATAGGAAACTGTGATGATTTTTCACATTTCTGTTAGGTCTTGACATGGCCACTTCTGCTCATATTCCATGAATAGAAACAAGTAACATGACAAGGTCCGTGTCAGCATGGAAGGGATACACACTCCTTCCACAAAGGGCAGGAAAATGAGCATTACAACAAGTAGTGATTTATAATCATCTTCAGGGAATATTGTGAATAATACCGAACAGTAATAAAATATACCACAATGTTTTACAGTAAAGTAACAAGATTTGTTTTCCTGTCCCAAACAAACAAACAAAAAGTCTCAATAATATATTGTCATCACATATAAACTCAAGTCTCTGCAAGTTATAAAGATTATACAAATAGTGTATAAAACTAATGGGTATTTATTTAAATAATATACTATATACAACTCTGATTGGGCTTCCCAAGTGGTGCTAGTGATAAAGAACCCACCTGCTAATGCAGGAAACACAAGAGATGTGGATTCCAGTATGGGTTGGAAAGATTCCCTGGTGGAGGGCCTGGTAAGCCACTCCAGTATTCTTGCTTGGAGAAACCCATGGACAGGGGAGCCTGATGGGCTATGTCCGTAAGGTCACAAAGAGTCTCAGACATGATTGCAGATAACAAAATTCAACATGATCAAAAGTGAATTTACTGTTTTCACTGAAAATACTCCTGCCTCTTTCATACCCCCTTGAAGGATGGTTCAAACTTCATATTTTATCCATAGCTTGTTTTGTTCCCAATTTTTACCCTTTTCCTTCCAAAATGTGCTCTAACTTTTCTTGATTTAAAACTTTACTAGACTTTGCATTCCCCTCAATACATTTTAAGCTCTTTAATAAGATTTACATGTTCTTCCACACGTGGTCCCTGCTTAGATTTCCATTCACTTCTGTCAGTCTAAGCTTGTCTTATCGCTATACAGCAGCCAAATTGGCACTTTCCCCTGTGTCCTATGCAGTCTATAGATTATCTGCCTCTGCTTACTTGCCCTTGCTGTTACATTTTCACACTATTCATTCACAGATTTATTTAGAAAACACTTCTCATCCTGGTCTTCCACAAGTAGGTTAGATGGTTACTTGCTATGCTCCTACATCACTTCCATTATATCTCGTCATATTGTGTGACTCCTGACTCCCTACATAGCCAGTTCCAAGATGATGCATGGACATCTAAAATTATGAAGGAAACCTTTATTTACAAATCTATAATATTATAACATAAGTTTCAGTACCAAAGACCCATTTTACAACTTCAAAACTCTAAAATTCACTGGGAAAGTAAATGCAAATAAAACACTGATGTTTGCAGCAACAACCGTGCATGTATGCAGCAACCATGGTGAAATGATTACTAAAATAAATTTAGTTACACAATATCCCAGTTTGCATAATTTCAAGACTACTCAAAGGGATCTTAATGACACTTTAACACCAGCTTGCTGGAGTCCACTTTGTGGTTTCCCTATGTAAATCTAAGGTGGACCCAGTTACAGCTTGGCACTGTTTGATGATAGCTGTCTTCCACAACATATGTATCTGTGAAATGATTTTGCATTCTGTGACTGAAGGAGATTTCAGAGAGCATCCAGGATGGTGGCCCTTGTTTAGCATCAGGGATTTTTGTTGTTGCTGTTATTGTTTTTAGTTAGTTTGTTGTTGTTGTTGTGAACCTAATCCAGAGAGTTAACACTGGAAAAATATAAAGATTCCCAAATTTCCCTTCCCACTTCCCAAGACAAAGTGTCATATGAGACTTCACCCTGAGGGAATGGTAGCCTCCAAATACATTACCAGCAAATGATATCAGAGGTCATGGAACAGAAAAGCTCACAAAACAAAAATACTCAAACACATTCATTTTATCAAGTCTATTAAAAACACACCAAAGCAAGGAAAAAGAGATAAGATATGTTAACCCACATAGGATAAGATGCAGTGGGAAAGGACCACACTATTTGAATGCTGGGTTGTTGCTGCTGCTGCTGCTAAGTCGCTTCAGTCGTGTCCGACTCTGTGCGACCCCGTAGATGGCAGCCCACCAGGCTCCCCCGTCCCTGGGATTCTCCAGAAACAAGAACACTGGAGTGGGTTGCCAGTTCCTTCTCCAATGCGTGAAAGTGAAGTCGTTCAGTCATGTCCGACCCCATGGACTGCAGCCCACCAGGCTCCTCCATCCATGGGATTTTCCAGGCAAGAGTACTGGAGTGGGGTGCCACTGCCTTCTCCAGAATGCTGGGTTATCTATGTTCAAATGTCCTCTTCCTTCTTCTGCTGTATCAACTGCACTGACTGACGATGTGGGTTATAAAGGCCAGAGATAAATCTGAGCTGGTGGCAAAATGCCAAAAGATGCTCTGGGTAAATGACACACACTTGTTTTACTAGAGAGATGCAGGGACGAATACACCTGGCCAATAGCTCTAGCTCTCCAATTAGCCTAACGAGTAGCTATGGATTTTATAGGGTTACTTGAGCAGAAGACATACAGGGTCACAACTGAAGTCACCATTGGTTGGCCAAATAAAGACTTCATGAAAGATAATTCTCATGTGTATCTTGTGTATTTATATCTTTCTAAAGCCTACATTTGTATTCATTTTGTGAATCTTTAAACTACATCAAAAATGAGGATTACCCATTATCAGTTATTTTCATCATTTAAGCTTGCACGTGTCCTGAAGTAGTGAGCATTAAGGCAAAGCTCATTTTCACATTGTGACTATTATTTTCCAATGATTTCTCATCCAAAGAATAGCAGTGATCACTGATCTCAACTTCATGCAGTTTATTTGTGCTGCCAATTGATTCAAAGAAATAACTGGATTAGTATCAGTGATACCAATGATCAAAGTAGGTAGGTAATCATGAATAAGTCTGAGTCAAGTTCTGGAAGATTTATATTTAACAGGAGGCATCAAAAAGTGATATCAAAATTGAACCAGTGCTTGCTTAGTTTCTTTAGGTACTTGAGCTAGAAAACCCAGGAATTAGTGTTACTAGTTGCAATCTGTAAGAAGGGAGTTATATCAGAACTCTCAGCATAAAATTCCATGATTCTACAATTCTAAAGCAAGGCTCCCTGAATTGGAGTAGCAGCAAAAATTAAAGTCTTTCCTCTTTAGATAATAAAATAACTACTGAATGAATTTAGAATGTTTCTTTTAATATTTTCCCTCACAGTAGTCTAAAGAGTAACGTAAGATAATTTCTCCCATGAAATGCTATTTTTTCCTTTGTTATTTCATAAGGCATCATTATTCTAATTTATTGTTTTCAGTGCCCTTATATTGCTCTTCAGTTTGATGTTACATAGTACTGAATGATGCAAAATAAAGTTCTCTGAAACCTGTCTTCTCTTATCATATTTTGACTTCAAAAAATAACAGTTTTTGCTCTGCTACAACACTAAGATTCCTTAGTTATAAATTTAAATCCCTGGGACTATTTGTCAAATTGCTATATATTGTAATAATCTCATATAAATGCATAGATAAAGGCTGATTAATGTCGCCTTGCAAAAAATTTACCTTGTGAGAACTGATACTCATACATTTGTGTGGAAGCACAAGAGTCAGCAACTATGTGTTTAAATAACTTTCATATTCTTCAGTTTGCTCTTTTAGACAGGTTAAAAGAAAAATGTGTAGGATAAACACAAGATACATGAAACCTCTATAATAAACAATGCTAATTGTGAGAGAATTGGGTACAGACTGTTATGACCATTGATTCCAATTGATTGCATTTTTTAATGTACACATAACAGAAGTTTAAACATAACATATTGTTTACATACTTTTTATTTCCACTGTCATGTTCACAAACATTATGTGAGATAAACTGGCTAAGTTTTTACTAAAAGGCTCTTTATTCTTTTTCCAGCCTTAAGGATAGACTGTCTTCCCAGGCTCTCTTGTAATTGAATGCTGCCATGTGAATTATTCTCACCAGTGGCAAATGAAAAAAGTATGTGTCACTTCTGGACCAAGGGTTTTAGAAATGGTGTGCTTATTTCTCCCATTTTTAGGACCATGTAGGTTCAAAACCCAAAGAAACGGTAGATTTCAGACAAGGACCCTAAATTATTGTATGGATGAGAGTAGCCCACTGACCAATTCTTACCTTGGAATATTGAAAGAGTAAAAAATAAAGTTCACTTGAGTTGTCACCCATTATTTATTTGGGATTGTTTTATTTCTTGCTCTAAATTATACAGCATAATAATATTATGTGGTCTTATTGTTTAATGGAAATAAAATAAATTCATGTTCCCACAAAACTATAGGTAGGTAAAGTGTATGGGGAAAGTTATTTATATTATCAATCTAAACCATGTTAAATAACCATGTTATTCGTAAGCATAATATGAAAATGCAATTTAATTGTTTCAATAATGTTAGCATTAATATATATAACAATATGAATGATATTCATTATAGTTAATAAAGTATGGATATAGGCAAACTATTTTCATAAATGGTAAACTCTATAGCTGAAATGATGTGACACTGAAATTAAAATGTCTATTACAACTGTAAATATTTGCTTTACTTTGCATCAAAATTATGTTTGCATTTAAAAGACAACTTACTGCAACTTCCTCAGTCTTTGCTACTGTCATGGCCATACTTAATTACTCATTTTCTATGGTGCCTGATGTTAGCACACTTTATCTTGATGTACAAAACCATCATTGGTCTAAACAGAACAAGTGGTCATTATTATTATTATGCTATTATGTTACTAATTTATCATGTGATATTTGGATTATCAGAGATGGAGGGGCTGGCCACCNTGTACAAAACCATCATTGGTCTAAACAGAACAAGTGCTCATTATTATTATTATGCTATTATGTTACTAATTTATCATGTGATATTTGGATTATCAGAGATGGAGGGGCTGGCCACCACAGTAAACATGAGAGTAGCTGTATGACATGCTCCCCTTGAAAGAGCATATAGACAAAAAAGTGGTATTTGAAATAAAATATGCAGAATGAGAATTAATAAGTGTGGTTGGTGACACTGTATGCCTCTATGAATTACTTTTTTCCATCGAAGGTAGGCACTAAATTAATGAAAGAGGTGGGTTCCACTACTTCTGCCTAAATGCAATTAACTTCTTAGAAGATAAGCATATTTTATCTTAACCATTGTTCCTTGGCTTTCAAACACCAGTAGGAGTAGACGATAACCTCAGCATAATAATTAGTTTTATATTTGCGTGGGAGAATTTTTGCCTTAAATATAAAATATCAGTTGTTTTCTTGCACTGTAATCATACTGTTCCCAAATTTCTTCAGATTAATTTATTTAGTGTTCTCAAAGTGGGATTCCTGACCGAGCAGTATTCTATTACCCGGGAACTTATTAGAAATGCTAATTCTCTAGCCATACCACAGATTTGTGATTGGTGTTCAGTTGCTCAGTTGTGTCAGATTCTTTGCAATCCAATGGACTACAGCAAGCCAGGATTCCATCTTTCATCATCTCCTAGAGTTTGCTCAAACTCATGTCCATGGAGTCACTGATATTATCCAACTCTCGCATCCTCTGTTGCCCCCTTCTCCTCCTGCTCTCAATCTTTCCCTGCATCAGGGCCTTTTCCAGTGAGTTGGGTTTTTGTATCAGGTGGCTGAAGTTTTGGAGCTTCAGCTTTAGTATCAGTGCTTCCAATGAATATTCAGGGTTGATTTCCTTTAGGATTGACTGGTTTGATATGCCTGCTGTCCAAGGGACTCCAACACCACAGTTCAAAAGCACTAATTTTTTGGTGCTCAGCCTTCTTTATGGTCCGACTCTCATATCTATACATGACTACTGGAAAAACCATAGCTTTGACTATAGAAAACTTTGTTGGCCCTCTGCTTCAAAATATGCTGTCTAGGTTTGTCAGAGCTTTTCTTCTAAGGATTAAGCAGCTTTTAATTTCATGAGTGAAGTCACCATCCGCAGTGATTTTGGATCCCAAGAAAAAGTCTGTCACTGTTTCCACTGTTTCCTCATCTATTTGCCATGAAGTGATGGGACCGGATGCCATGATCTTCATTTGTGAATGTGGAATTTTAAGCTAGCTTTTTCACTCTCCTCTTTCATCTTCATCAAAATGCTTTTTAGTTCCCTTCACTATCTACCATTAGTGTGGTATGATCTGCATTTCTGAGGTTATTGCTATTTCTCTTTGATTCCAGCTTGTGATTCATCTAGTCTGGTATTTTCCATGATGCACCCTGAATATAAGTTAAATAAGTACGGGTGACAATATACAGCCTTGACATATTCATTTCCCAATTTGGAACAAGTCAGTTGTTCCATGTCCAGTTCTAACTGTTCCTTCTTGACCTGAATACAGATTTCTCAGGAGGCAGGTAAGGTAGTCTGGTATTCCCATCTCTTGAAGAATTTTCCACAGTTTGTTGTGATCCACACAGTCAAAGGCTTTAGTGTAGTCAATGAGGCAGAAGTAGATGCTTTTCTGGAATTCTTTTGCTTTTTCTATGATCCAACAGATGTTGGCACTTTGATTTCTCGTTCCTTTGCCTTTTCTAAATCTAGCATGTACATCTGGAAGTTCTTGGTTCACATACTTTTGAAGCCTAGCTTAAAAGATTTTGAGCATTAGCTCCCCAGCATGAGAAATGAGCTCAATTGTACAGTAGTTAAAATGTTCTTTGGCATTGCCCTTCTTTGGGACTAAATTGAAAACTGACCTTTTCCAGTCCTGTGGCTATTGCTGAATTTTCCAAGTTTGCTGGCATAATGAATGCAGCACTTTAACAGCATCATCTTTTAGGACCTGAAATAACAGCTGGAATTCCATTATCTCCACTAGCTTTGTTTGTAGTAATGCTTCCTAAGGCCCACTTGACTTCACACTCCAGGATGTCTGGCTCTAGGTGAATGATCACACCATTGCAGTTATCTGGGTCATTAACACCTTTTTTGTATAGTTCTTCTGCGTATTCTTTCTACTTTTTTTTAAATCTCTTTTGCTTCTGTTAAGTCCCTACTGTTTCTGTCTTTTATTATGCCCATCTTTGCATGAAATATTTCCTTGGTATATCTAATTTTCTTGATGAGATCTCTAGTCTTTCCCATTCTATTGTTTTCTTCTGTTACTTTGCATTGTTCACTTAAGAAGGCTTTCTCATCTTGCCTTGCAGTTCTCTAGAATTCTGCATTTAGTTGGCTATATCTTTCCCTTTCTTCTTTGCCTTTCATTTCTTTTCTCAGCTATTTGTAAGGCCTCCTCAGACAACCACTTTGCCTTCTTGCATTTTTTCCCCACTTGGGGATGGTTTTGCTTACTGCTTCCTATACAATGGTATGAACCTCTGTCCATAGTTCTTCAGGCACTCAGTCTATCAGATCTAATCTCTTGAATTGAATCTATTTGTCACTTCCACCATGTAATCATAAGGGATTTGATTTAGGTCATACCCGAATGGCCTAGTGGTTTTCCCTAGTTTCTTTATGTCTGAATTTCACAGTACTCCCCACCACCCCCCCCCCACCCCCCNTGCGATAAGGAGCTCATGACCTGAGCCATAGTCAGTTCCAGGTCTTGTTTTTGCTGACTCTATGGAGCTTCTCCATCTTTGGCTACAAAGAATATAATCAATCTGATTTTGGTATCGACCATCTGATGATGCCCATATGTAGAGTTCTTTCTTGAGTTGTTGAAAGAGGGTTTTTGCTATGACCATTGCATTCTCTTGGCAAAACTCTGTTAGCCTTTGCCCTGCTTCACTGTGTACTTCAAGACCAACCTTGCCTGTTAATACAAGTATCTCTTCACTTTCTACTTTTGCACTCCAATTCTCTATGATGAGAAGGACATCTTTTTTGGTGTTAGTTCTAGAAGGTCTTATAGGTCTTCATAGAACCAGTCAAATTCAGTTTCATTTGCCTATTTATCCATAGACTTGGATTACTGTGATGCTGAATGGCTTGCCTTGGAAATGAACTGAGATCATTTTGTCATTTTTGAGACTTCACCCAAGTACTGCATTTCAGACTCTTTTGTTGACTATGAGGGCTACTCCATTTCTTCTAAGGGATTCTTCCCCAGAGTAGTAGATACAATGGTCATCTGAATTAAATTTGCCCATTCCTGTCCATTTTGGTTCATTGATTCCTAAAATGTTGATGTTTACTCTTGCCATCTCTTGTTTGACCACTTCCAGTGCACCTTGGTCCATCAACCTAACATTCCAGGTTCTTATATAATATTGTTCCTTACAGCATCAGACTTTCCTTACATCACCAGACACATCCACAACTGGGCCTGTTTCCACTTTGGCTTAGCCTCTTTCTGGAACTACTTCTGTGTTCTTCCCCAGTAGCATTTTGAGCACATCTGAACCTTTAGGGATGGGGCCCCCAAATCTGTTCTGTAACCATTGCTCTAGAGATTCTCTTGCATGCTAAACTTGAGAGCCACTAGATTAGAACCAGTGTAGGGTTGACTCTATCACCTAAGGCTGAGAACATGAAAACATACAGTTTCTAAGCTGAGAATGACCATAAAGACAATTTATTCTCTGTAAAATAGTCTTTACGTTTCCTGCCATCCATTATCAAATTGTTCTCTTTTGTGCTATCAATTCTGAGGTGGCCTTCAACTCTGCTGGGTCAACTATATGTGGGTATTATATTTAAAATTGATATTTGTACTTCTTATATGAATAGGAATCAGACAAATCAAGACTTTTCTTGGAAATACTATTAATAACAACTTTGTGGCTATACTTGGCAAATGTGGATTACCAAGGAAATTGTGAGGAAGGAAGGAAGAAATTCTTGTACAAAGAGACATGTCAACTGTCTCTAAAAATAAGAATGTTTCTGAGGTATAAAGAACATTTTATATCTTCCAGGGGAATTCCAGAGAATGAAAATTATGAGTACTGATATATGATCAGTATGAAAGATCTGTTATTAAATTAGATCTATTTGAAAATGGGCTGGAGTGCTTTGTGACTTAATGAGTTTTCCTGTGGTTAAGAATATTTAAGTCAAGATCAACTGGTAGGTTGATTGGGTGATCTAGATCCTTGCTACCCAAAGTGTAGTTTCCTCTGGGAGTTGTTACAGGTGCAGGATCTCAGGGTCCACCCCAGTCCAAGTGAGTCAGAATCTACAATAGAACAAGATCCATGGGTGATCTATGGGGCTTCCCAGGTGGCTCAGTGGTAAAGAATCCGCATACCAATGCAGGAGAAATGGGTTCAGTCCCTGGGGTGGAGAAGATCGCCTGGAGGAGGAAATGACGACCGTTATACTTGCCTGGGAAATCCCATGCACGGAGGGGCATGGCATGCTACAGTCCGTGGGGTCCCAGAAGAGCTTGACATGACTTGGTGACCTAAACAACAGCAATAAGTATGCTATGTTTGAGAAACAGTGCCCCAGTTGACATCTAATGAATCTTTATATTACTCTTATACTTGAATTAATAGGATTATGTTGTGATACAGAATTTGAGTAACACTCTAGAAGAGAACGGGGTAAATATGTGAGCTTGAGCTCACTTTCTACTGTGAGGTCATCAACTTAATTAAATGTTATGCCTAACATTAAATGGTATGTTTCTTGAATACTGTACTTAATGTAAGTGAGCAGTTATTTGAATAGTATTTCTATAGCTAGCTTTGGACTATTTGCCTAACACAAAAGTGAAACATATCTTTTGGATTTATTGCACTACATCATAAGAGTATTTGTACTAACTTCCAAATTATACACAATGTTGAACCCTTCTCCCAATTCCCTCCTGCATGTCCTCTTCTTTATACTAAAACTAGGATATCTTAATTTCCCTTACTGAAACCTTTCCTTTTTGTTTAGAGCAGGTACCAGTTTTGTCTTCTGCTTCCTCTCTATCCCTGATGGGTCTGTATGAATGGACAGAAGAGGCAGAAAGAAAGGAAAATATGTTAAGGGGTGTTCAGGTATGAGAGGAGTGGAAAAGATCCAGGGAGCAGCCCGCTCAAAGCTAAAAATTTACTCTGGCAGGGAGTACTTAACACACAATTCTCATTTCCAAAGCTATGAATGGAAAAGAGCTGGAGAGGTAATGAGAAGTGACAGATGCCGCCACACCCTAGACTGACTCCTGTCTCTACAATCGCGACTACCATGCCCTTGGTCTTGAGATGAAGGAAGCCGGTTAGAGAAATGACAAGCACGGAAGGCCAGAGAGCCAGAAGATGCTCACGCCTGTTCTGTCCCTAGCAGTACGGGCCAACACACGTCTTCTTGTAGAGACCATTGTGCGTGAAGCCAGGGCAAGGAGGAACGCACCCGCCTTGTCACACCTGCCCAGCCCCAGTCCTTGCTTTGGCTGGGGGCACTGGGACCAGCGCAAGTCTCGGCAGCTTTGGGGGAGTCGTGTGTATCCGCGAGCGCGTGTACGTGAGGAGGAGAGCAAAGACGTGATTACTTCAGAATTTATTTAAGGGCCGGTGGAAACCACTGCACCAGCTTCCAGGGGAAGCCCTTGTTTCAGAGGAAGAGGAGGTGGCGGCTGCCAAGGAGGAGGAAGGGGGTGGAGGTGGGGGAGACAGACGGAGGAGGAGGAGCGGCAGCAGCAACCGCACAGGCAAGTAAGAAGATGCTATAGCATCCGCACCGGCGCCCAGCAGGTTGGTTCTCCCGGCCAACCGATGCCAGCAAAGAGGCTGGGAGGCGAAGCTGGGTGTGGGGTTTCTGACTGCTTGCCCTTCTGGAGAAGCAGCAGCTCTTTTAAGTGAAACAAGACACCCTTAGCTTGGAAACAGGCAGGGGGCCCGGAGGGGATCTGCCCTGCTTCTCTCACCCCTGCGGACTTGCTTCCCTTTAGCTTTTCAACTCCTGGAGGTAGCCATAAACTCCAGAGGGGCTCCGGGTCGGGGGCTGGTTGGAGAAATTTCCTTCCAGATTCTCCTCACACCTCTTCCCAAAGCTCACGTTTGGGGGGTGACACCCTCCAGGTGGCCCGGTCGCGGAGTAGCGCCGCTTGGTTAAGTTTCTACAAGTCAAACCCAGTCCCCACTCGCCGACTCCCCGCCCCGGGTCTCCAGCTGCACGCGAGGAGCTGCGGCTGCTCTAGCAAACGGGTCGCTGCTGCTTTAAGAGCCGCCTCCCCCTCTCCTCGCTTTGACAATGGTCTGAACCGAGCTCTGCTTCCCAAAGCAAAATTTGTAATATGCCATTTTTCCGATGGACGCTTCTCCTTTTGGCTGCTGACGGAGCCGCGGGAAGATGCCGAGCTGCTGCCACGCCGGCCTGCCGGGGCACGTTCCGGGAGAACGCCGGGGCACCCGAGTGTCTAAGCTGCTTTTCTCCTCCCGTTGCTAGGGAAATGGTCCAGGAGTGCCGGCTGTGAGCCTCCCCTCCCGTCAAGCCTGAGACTGCGGCTGTCATTGCTCAGTTGAAGAAGCGGGACCTGAAATTACAGACATTAGGTACAGAGACGGTGTTTGAGTTACCTGGTTTCCCATCTGCTTTATTTTTTTACCCCTTCCCCCTCCCCAGCCCTGGCCCCACCCCGCCCCCAGGGAAGATGAGATGCCAATTCCCTCCTTGTCAATTACTGCTCCTTACCTTTTGCTTTCCACCCCCACCCTCTCCCTTCTATTTCCTCTACCTTGGCTGTCTCTTGTTGGGCAGGATGGACAATTTTGGTGTGGAAATTATGAAGTCAACTTCTTCAGGGTGGTGGGGGGGTGTGGCTGAGAGAGAACTGTCCAGCCAGCCTTACGGGGGTGTGCTGCTCTTTGGCCAGCTGTAAATGCACTAGGGTAAAGAAAGTGCAAAATCCTGGCGTTAAAAATATCATAATATTTCCCGAGGACTGGGGACTTCAAAGAGTTAAATAGGAGGAGGAATATTCATGTAGTGTAATCAGACAATGGCTAAGATTTCTTTCACGGAATTATTCCTTGTGGATTAACTGAGGTGGAGATAGGTAGGTTCTAAAGACTAAATCGTTGCAGAAGAAACTGACTACAGAGAATAATTAGATTTTTGTCTCCAGTAGGATCTAAATCCTAATTATCTGTTTGAATAAAGTGAGTCATTGACAGAAAAAAAAAAAAAACCGCTCTTGTAGCACTGTCATATCTGGATACATACTGTTTGAAGAGCATATATTGCTAAGAAACACTCTGGATCTTGAAAGCCCTTGGGTAATGACTCCAGTGGGCATTCAAAAGTTTTATTTTGAAATCAGAGATTTAGAAGACAGTCAAGGTTATGTGCTAAGAATAAGGGAGTTGGTTTTCCTGGTATAAAATTCTTCAAGCTAAATTTCAGCACCGAGATAATTAAAACAGCTATTTTTCTTTTTTAACAAAAAAATAACAATGTCTCTAACTAGCCTTTGAAACCTTCAGTAATTAAATGACCAGGGCATCAACATCTAGAAGAGTATAACATAATTCATGTATCAGTTGATTTGGTGAAGGGAGTGATGAAAAGGCAAATATCAAAGCAAATTGTTAGTATGCTCTCTCGAGTTTATTAAGAATTATGTCATACAATGAAGTTTTCAATATTGAAAATGATTCTAAAAGTTAAAAGTGGCAATATGAGGATGAAATAGAAGATAAGTTGAATGGCCATAGCCTTCTGTACTATGCAAGTTACACTGAATACAGATTTTTAATAGCTTTTAACACCTAAAATGTACACTTAATAAGTTATACTATGTTTCAAAAAATATACAACTATTTTGTAATTTATATTAGATGTAATATCAGTTTTATGGCAAGAAACTAAGCTAGGTCATGTAAGTTGCCTTGTTTTTTGTAGACAAATGTTTTCCTTCTAATTTTGATGAGAAGACTTTAGATTTACTCATGCGGGTTGACTGTGAGGGGAAAAAAAGCATCTACCATGTGTTCATCTTATTTTCTAAGTAACTTTTGAATTGGATTTGAAAAGTCTAGAGCACCCACTGGAATTAAACTTTTAGGCATAGAAGCAGAATAAATCATAAAGGTAAAATGTTCTTTTTGCAAAGGTTAATTATGGCCATTTTATAATAGGAATAAATACTTGAATCTGCAATAGTTCTTTATAATTTTACTACGTGTTTTCAGTCAGGTATCCTATTGGAACTATGGGCTTGTTTTTTTAAATGCCTACATTATTATTCCTACTTTACAGAAAAGAAAACTGAAGTTTGGAAACATGAAGTGAACTGCTCTGGCTCACATGCCTTGGGGATTGAATTGAATCAAGTTCTTTTGAATGTAAATTTAATGGACTTTCTAAATCCCTTAGCTGCTTCTCCTCATAGCATCTTCCAACTATATCAAAGACCAACTTTTATACTGATCAAAGAGCCTAAAGTTCCTGAATGTCTAATGTCTCCTGATGACGGTGGTTGTCAGAACTAGAGTAGGGTAATCAGAAGAAAGCTGTAGCTGAGGTAATTGCTGCAGTTAAGTTTTTCCTCATAATTTAAAGTTATTATGAGTGACTTGGAGTAGAGGTTGGCTCAGAGCTTTCTTTCAGGAAGGACACATTTAGAACACAACTTTGAAAATGTCTAACCAGCCTTAAACTGAAACCCTATAAGTGTTTTGGCACTGATTGTCACTGTGCTACCATTTCCTTGCCCAGTATTTTGTTTTAACCTTAAATGTCAGAAAGAAACACATTGGCTCTTGATAATGACACAGCCGTTCAGTGTTGTGGATTTTATGCATCGCATATGAACCAATTGCTTTAAATATTCAAATATATTGGAGCTTTTTTTGTTTGTTTTCCAATTTCTTTTTAATTAAAGAAATTTATAACAGAAAAGAGTCTCATTTTTCCCACCTTTGTGCTATTGTTTGAATGAAATTCAGGTTGAGAAAAATAAAAAATAATTTATTTGCAACCATTAAGTGGTTAACAATATTAGCAAATGCATGAGTGTGATTGAGTGTGTACATGTGTGTTTTTAAATATTCATACATCCTATTTGAATCACTTATTTTCATTTAGGGTGAAAAAGAAATCGAACAAGTCAAGTTCTTGCCTTCAGGGAGGCCAGTGTTTTGAATGATGAGCAGGAATTCAAAGCATTACTTTGAATTGTTGTAAAATTTACCCCTGCCTTAATTCTTCTGTATAGGCTGTCAGTCACAGAATACTTCCTTTTATCTTTTTAAAAGTTTCTCCTAGTTTTCAGTGGGCCTTGACCAAATAATTCACAGATAATTGAATTTCTCTATTCAATAACTCAATTTATATGAAGAATTACATAAAAAGTAATTAACTATTGAACTGTTAAATCTTGACATTTGAAAATATCACCAGAAATATTTTCCCCAAGGACAGGATTATGTAGGCAGAAACATAAATTGACCTTGTATTATAAAACCAAAGAATGCTGCAGGATCCACAGCCAAACCAGCCTTTCTCCACATCAGACTTTTGCAAAACCAAGCCCTCTAATTAATAGCTTCTGGCTTCAGTACAACTGAAACTGAGATGGATTTGATGTTTTCTTAAACATAAGAAAGAAAAGAAAAGAGTAAATGAGATAATTTCTGATTTTTAAAATGCTACACAACAGGTCAGTGTTACATCTTAATGTCTGTGTTTTCTATTTTAAATAAATTAATTTAAAAATATTCTGAAGAGTTCATTTATTTTATGACTAGCTGCTTCTGATTAGCAGTTAGGATGTAAACTTTCTATATTAGCTAATGTAATTTATGGCATCTGTTTTGTGGAATATTTGAAAGAGTGTTAGTTTGTATTGTTTGGATGGAAAGCAGACAAAATAATTTGCAGGAAACAAAAGAATAATTAGTAGTATAATATTCTAAACAAATTTATGCATTTCAGTCTATATCCTAAAGCATGTGTCTAATTCAGTCAGCATCACTTATCTACTCTGTGTGGAATATTGTAGGAATTCAGGAAGAGAGCTTGTGAT
>SJYQ01004924.1:78268-126950 GCA_006410935.1 Redunca redunca
TATGTCTTGTAGGTGATATCTTTTCATAAATACTGAAAATTACATAATCAATGTTGATAAGATTCTAAACCAGCCATACAATAAGCGTGTAGTACGATGTTGAGATATTTATGACTCTCAGAATAAAAAGGATCACCTAGATTGCTCTGTCACATTCCTTTTAGGTAACTCCATAATTCCTGTCCCAGTTCTTTTCATTTTCAGTCTGTTTTGTGTTGAAATGCAATAACATTTCCAATAACTCTAACCTGTTGACATACACTAACTTGTTTACACAGAATGTATTGTATTGGTTCATTTCAAAGACAACTGTCATACCTTTACCAAGAATTATATTTCTCAAACTAGACATTTCAGTGTTTACAACTGTTCTTCATACAGTCATTTCTAGAATGATTATCATCATGCTTACTCACCTCTAAAATCATCGGAGTTGGTTAATGCTGTTGTTAAAATATGGTCTTATAATCAATCACACTATTCATTACCTTCTGTGATGAACATAGAATAGGGCAACCATTTCTCTTTCTGGATAACGTGTTTCATTAAGAATCCTAGAATTGTATTATATTATTATTTGGGGGCCAAGTTCAACATACTTTTATTATGCATTAGAATGGTAAAAAACTGAAGTTTGTAATTGAGTTGCAAAAATGCCATGTGTTTTTCCCACACTCTTCTTAGAAGTTGATTCTTGTAGTAAGTGTAGGACTATACAAGTATCCTTCCTAAGGTTATCTTTTTATATTTTTTTAAGCTTGATGCTATCAATTTGTGATCCTAACACTATTAAGATGATTCTAAGAATAGTTTGGGTCTTACACTTTTTTCCTCTATCATGGTGACATGACAGAGACATGGGTGAATCTTTTATAAAGATGTTGTAAAAATAAAATATTAATGCTAGAACAAGGTATTCGGGAGGGAAAGGAGAAAACTGAAAATTTTTCGTATATAACTATATTGTGTAGATAAACCTCTTTTGAATGGTATAGGAATGAAAATATTTTAATCATAGCATTCAGTTATGTTGAAAATCTGTATTACATCATCAAAATTTGAAAGCAAAAGTAGCTCAGTTGTGTCTGACTTTTTGCTACCCCATGGATTCTCCAGGCCAGAATACTGGAGTGGGTGGCCATTCCCTTCTCCAGGGGATCTTCCCAATCCAGGGATCGGACCCAAGTCTCCCACATTGCAGGTGGATTCTTTACTGTCTGAGCCACACCTAAACTTAAAATTTTTGACTTTTAATTAAACTGGTACACAATCTCTTATCCAAACCCATTGTGTTTGAAAGTTCAGAATTTTCCTAATTTATATTATGCATGTATTGTATAACTTAAACTACGATCTCATCTAGCCAGATTCTAGGAAACACTATATAATTATATACTTCATATTTCTGAAGAAATATGAGAAATTCCTACTGTGTGAAAAATATTAAGACTATAAATGGCCTCATACTTACAAATAAATGTCAGTTTTCAGAGTGTTTAAGTTTTAGAATTATAGATTAGGGATTAGGAGCCTGTACATTTAATGGGTATAGTTCTAGTCTCTTTTATAAACACTTTGACACAGTTTTCAATATTTATTTGTTTTTAACTATTAGAAATATTTAGTACCCTTAGCAATCCACAGGTCATTAAAGATAGTGATGGTCCTGTCATTTGTTAGAGCAAATATTCAATAACCTAATCTACAACTTCAGGGATTTAAGTTTTCTGCGAGTAACAGAGGAATATAAAATTCTTCAATTGGCATCCTTGAACCTTTTAAAATATTTTGTAAGCAATGTACCTGAACTCTTTGGTGGCACTACATTTGACATTCACTTGGGAGATGAAAATGACTCCCACAAATGTGAGTTTTTAAGTTCAGTTCAGTCACTCAGTTGTGTCTGACTCTTTGCAACCCCATGGACTGCAGCATGCCAGTCCACCACCAACTCCCAGAGTTTACTCAAACTCCTGTCCATTGAGTCGGTGATGCCATCCAACCCTCTCATCCTCTGTCATCCCCTTCCCCTCCTGCCCTCAATCTTTCCCAGCATCAGGATCTTTTCAAATGAGTCAGCTCTTTGCATCAGGTGGCCAAAGTATTGGAGTTTCAGCTTCAACATCAGTCCTTCCAATGAACACCCAGGGCTGACTCCTTTAGGGTGGACTAGTTGGATCTCCTTGCAGGCCAAGAGACTTTCAAGAGTCTTCTCCAACACCACAATTCAAAAGAATCAATTCTTTGGCACTCAGCTTTCTTTATAGTCCAATTCTCACATCCATACACGACTACTGGAAGAACCATAGGTTTGACTAGACGGACCTTTGTTGGCAAAGTATGTCTCTGCTTTTGAATATGCAATCTAGGATGGTCATAACTTTTCTTCACATCTTTTAATTTCATGGCTGCAGTCACCATCTGCAGTGATTTTGGAGCCCCAAAAAATAAAAGTCTGACACTGTTTCTATATCTATTTGCCACAAAGTGATGAGACCAGATGTCATAATCTTAGTTTTCTGAATGTTGAGTTTTAAGCAAACTTTTTCACTCTCTTCTTTCACTTTCATTAAGAGGCTCTTTAGTTCTTCTTCGCTTTCTGCCATAAGCATGGTGTCATCTGCATATCTGAGGTTATTGACATTTCTTCCAGCAATCTTGACTCCAGCTTGTGCTTTATCCAGTCAAGCATTTCTCATGATGTACTCTGCATATAAGTTAAATAATTAGGGTGACAATAAACAGCCTTGACGTACTCCTTTCCTGATCTGGAACCAGTCTATTGTTCTATGTCCAGTTCTAACTGTTGCTTCCTGACCTGCATACAGATTTCTCAGGAGGCAGGTCAGGCGGTCTGGTATTCCCATCTCTTTAAGAATTTTCCACAGTTTATTGTGATCCACACAGTCAAAGGCTTTGCCATAGTCAACAAAGCAGAAATAGAGGTTTTTCTGGAACTCTCCCACTTTTTTGATGATCCAACGGATGTTGGCAATTTGATCTCTGGTTCCTGTGCCTTTTCTAAATCCAGCTTGAACATCTGGAGGTTTATGGTTCACGTACTGTTGAAGCCTGGCTTGGAGAATTTTGAGCATTACTTTGCTAGTGTGTGCTGCAGCTGCTAAGTCGCTTCAGTCATGTCTGACTCTGTGCGACCCCATAGACAGCAGTCCACCAGGCTCCTCCATCCCAGGGATTCTCCAGGCAAGAACACTGGAGTGGGTTGCCATTTCCTTCTCCAGTGCCTGAGAGTGAAAAGTGAATGTGAAGATACTCAGTCCTGTCCGACTCTTTGAGACTTCATGGACTACAGCCTACCAGACTCCTCCATCCATGGGATTTTCCAGGCAAGAGTACTGGAGTGGGGTGCCATTGCCTTCTCCATGCTAGTATGTGAGATGAGTGCAATTGTGTGGTAGTTTGAGCATTCTTTGGCATTGCCTTTCTTTGGGATTGGAATGAAAACGGACCTTTTCCAGTCCTGTGGCCACTGCTGAGTTTTCCAAATTTGCTGACATATTGAGTGGAGCACTTTCACAGCTTCATCTTTTAGGATTTGAAATAGCTCAACTGGAATTCCATCACTTCCACTAGCTTTGTTTGCAGTGATGCTTCCTAAGGCCCACTTGACTTCACATTCCAAGAGGTCTGGCTCTAGGTGAGTGATCACACCATCATGATTATCTGGGTTGTGAATTCCTTTTTTGTACAGTTCTTCTGTGTATTCTTGCCACCTCTTCCTAATCTCTTCAGCTTCTGTTAGGTCCATACCATTTCTATCCTTTATTGTGCCCATCTTTGCATGAAATGTTCCCTTAGTATTGTGAGTTTTTAGGCAGAAATAAAGTATGTAAAATAAAAACTACCATAATGTAAAAGTGAAATTTGTTTTAGGAAACATGGATAGAATTCAAAGCTGAGTCCAATTTTATGACATATTATGTTTTCAATCGCCTATACAATATTTTTTAGTTGATGATTTCGTGCTTTGCATTAGTCGTTTTCTCTCCTATCATTTTTTAGGAACAAATGTGGCGGTGATTTTTACACTCCTAACCATGAAAATATTTGTAGTCATATTGTTTACTTTTTCATTATGTAATTAAAGATAACCATATTTAACAAGAACTGATCATTCCACATCATTCCACATTTTAGGTCCTATCTTTCTAAACAATACACCCATGTCTAATGCACAGATCCATTTTAATGAGCCATAGAATCTGAGATTCAAGATGCCCAAACTCAGTTATCATCTGCCTCTCACTCAACCAAAGCTTCTCTAACTCTTCACCCAGACCCTTGACAGTCCTCATAGCTGATTGCCCAAGAATAACCCAAGAATACTGGAGTGGGTAGCCTATCCCTTCTCCAGCGGATCTTCCTGACTCAGGAATCAAACCAGGGTCTCTTGCACTGCAGGTTGATTCTTTACCAACTGAGGTATTAGGGAAGCCCTTTTGCAGCATCTTATTTAGCATATATTGAGGGTCTTCTGTGTATTACTGAATGATTACATATGTTTGCAAAGGGGATAGGAAAAAAAAAAGAACATAGTTTCCCCACCCCCCAGAGAACTTAGGAAATAGGTATAACATTAATAGATTGAAATTAATATAGTACCAGAAGATTACAGAGGTACTAAAAGTATTTGTACCACAAAGCTGATATGTAATAAACTACATAAAGTTTCATGTGGAAGATGATATTAGAGATATTTTTAAGAGAAGGTTAGAAGGGACTAGAGGATATTTTGTATCAGATAGTACAGTTATGCAGGGATGATCCTGCTGAAGGATATGTGGGGACTGAAATTCAGCCTGTGCTCTGCTCCAGGCTAGGTGAGGTGTTCCTAATTCCCATAAAGGAACCAGCTGAGCCAGCAGTGTCCCTGATTAAAAAGAGAAGAGTAAATAGGGATTAAATAAGGAGAGTGACTGAGAGGTTTGTTGTTGAAGGGCTGTAGGGTAGGAATGAATCTTTTGTATAGTGACAGAGGAGGATTCTAGCCTGTTCATATGCGTGGTGAAAGGTAAGGATGGACATTTGTATACAGAGTAATCAGTAGAAGCTTGAGTGAACTAGTGACATGATAAGGCAATAATGAAGGGATATTGTTCTGCCATTTTGAGTCAGGATAGGTTATATAATATTTGTGTATCAGTTATCCATGACTAAAATAATGCTATGTAACAAACAACATAAAACCTAATTATCATGCAATATAATGGGTTTAAGGAATTCAGCTGACCTTTACTGGGCTTCCCAGGTGGTGCTAATGGTAAAGAATCTGCCTGCTAATGCAGAAGATGTAAGAGACATGGGTTTGACTTATAGGTAGGGAAGATCCCCTGGAGGAGGATGGCACCCTACTTCAATATTTTGGCCAGGAACATCTCCTCTACAGAGAAGCCTGGTGGGCTACAGTCTATGGAGTTGCAAAGAGTTGGACAAGACTGAGTGCCTGAGCCTGACCTTGCCTTGGAAGGTTAATCTTGGCTGGACTTACTAGGCCACTTGTTGTCTGAAAGTTGACTCGTTAACTATATGCTAACTGGCTATTGTTTGATCTAGGATGACCTTAGCTGGACCAACTTGGGCCCCTCAAATCTAAGTTTGTATCTGATCCTTCATTAAGATAGTCTTTGTATGTTTTCATGGTGATGGCAAAAGAGTAAGGGCAATGCAAAAAAAAGCAAATAATTTTTAAGCTTCTGCTTGGGTCTTTTTTTTTCTTTTGTAATAATCTTTGGCCAAGCCAAGAGACAGAGTGGAAAGCAATATTACATGGCAAAATTACAAGGATGGATGAAACACAGTTACCATCAGTGTAACTAATATACCACAAATAGATGTTAAAACAGTCATTTGGGTCATTATTATGTTCAGTTCAGTTCAGTCACTCAATCGTGTCGGATTCTTTGTGACCCCATGAATTGCAGCACGCCAAGCCTCCCTGTCCATCACCAACTCCCACAGTTCACTCAGACTTACGTCCATCGTGTCCATGATGTCATCCAGCCATCTCATCCTGGGTTGTCCCCTTCTCCTCCTGCCCCCAATCCCTCCCAGCATCAAAGTCTTTCCCATGAGTCAACTCTTCACATGGGGTGGCCAAAGTACTGGAGTTTCAGCTTCAGCATCATTCCTTCCAAAGAAATCCCAGGGTTGATCTCCTTCAGAATGGACTGGCTGCCAAGGGACTCTCAAGGGTCTTCTCCAACACCACAGTTCAAACACATCAATTCTTCAGCACTCAGGCTTCTTCACAGTCCAACTCTCACATCCATACATGACTAATGGAAAAACCATACCCTTGACTAGATGGACATTAGTCGGCAAAGTAATGTCTCTGCTTTTGAATATGCTATCTAGGTTGGTCATAACTTTCCTTCCAAGGAGTAAGCGTTTTTTAATTTCATGGCTGCAGTCACCATCTGCAGTGATTTTGGAGCCCCCCAAAATAAAGTTTGACACTGTTTCCACTGTTTCTCCATCTATTTCCCATGAACTGATGGGACCAGATGCCATGATCTTCTTTTTCTAAATGTTGAGCTTTAAGCCAACTTTTTCACTCTCCTCTCTCACTTTCATCAAGAGGCTTTTTAGTTCCTCTTCACTTTCTGCCATAAGGGTGGTGTCATCTGCATATCTGAGGTTATTGATATCTCTCCCAGCATTGATTCCAGCTTGTGTTTCTTCCAGTCCAGCATTTCTCATGATGTACTCTGCATATAAGTTAAATAAGCAGGGTGACAATATACAGCCTTGACATACTCCTTTTCCTATTTGGAACCAGTCTGTTGTTCCATGTCCAGTTCTAACTGTTGCTTCCTGACCTGCATACAGATTTCTCAAGAGGCAGGTCAGGTGGTCTGGTATTCCCATTTCTTTCAGAATTTTCCACAGTTTATTGTGATCCACACAGTCAAAGGCTTTGGCATAGTCAACAAAGCAGAAATAGATGTTTTCCTGGAACTCTCTTGCTTTTTCCATGATCCAGCTGATGTTGGCAATTTGATCTCTGGTTCCTCTGCCTTTTCTAAAACCAGCTTGAACATCAGGAAGTTCACGGTTCATGTATTGTGGAAGCCCGGCTTGGAGAATTTTGAGCATTACTTTACTAGCATGTGAGATGAGTGCAGTTGTGTGATACTTTGAACATTCTTTGGCATTGCCTTTTTTGGAGATTGGAATGAAAACTGACCTTTTCCAGGCCTGTGGACACTGCTGAGTTTTCCAAATTTGCAGGCATATTGAGTACAGCACTTTCACAGCATCATCTTTCAGGATTTGAAACAGCTCAACTGGAATGCCATCACCTGCACTAGCTTTGTTCATAGTGATGCTTTCTATGGCCCACTTGACTTCACATTCCAGGATGTCTGGCTCTAGATTACTGATCACACCATTGTGATTATCTTGGTCATGAAGATCTTTTTTGTATAGTTCTTCTGTGTATTCTTGCCACCTCTTCTTAATGTCTTCTGCTTCTGTTAGGTACATACCATTTCTGTCCTTTATCGAGCCCATCTTTGCATGAAATTTTCTCTTGGTATCTCTAATTTTCTTGAAGAGATTTCTAGTCTTTCCCTGGAAAAGNGTTCCTCCAGGTGTTTCTTGACTTCCTACTTTTGCATTCCAGTCCCCTATAATGAAAAGGACATCTTTTTTGGCTGTCAGTTCTAAAAGGTCTTGTAGGTCTTCATAGAACCGTTCTACTTAAGCTTCTTCAGCATTACTGGTTGGGGCATCGACTTGGATTACCATCATATTGAATGGTTTGCCTTGGAAACGAACAGAGATCATTCTGTCATTTTTGAGATTGCATCCAAGTACTGCATTTTGGACTCTTTTGTTGACCATGATGGCTACTCCATTTCTTCTAAGGATTCCTGCTCACAGTAGTAGATATAATGGTCATCTGACTTAAATTCACCCGTTTCCATTTTAGTTAGCTGATCTTAGAATGTCGACCTTCACTCTTGCCATCTCCTGTTTGACCACTTCCAATTTACCTTGATTCATAGACCTGACATTCCAGGTTCCTATGCAATATTACTCTTTGCAACGTTGGACCTTGCTTTTATCACCAGTCACATCTACAGCTGGGTATTGTTTTTGCTTTGTCTCCATCCCTTCATTCTTTCTGGAGTTATTTCTCCACTGATCTCCAGTAGCATATTGGGTACCTACTGACCTGGGGACTTCCTCTTTCAGTATCCTGTAATTTTGCCTTTTCATACTGTTCATGGTGTTCTCAAGGCAAGAATACTGAAGTGGTTTGCCATTCCCTTCTCCAGTGGACCACATTGTGTCAGATCTCTCCATCATTCCCGCCTGTCTTGGGTGGCCCCACAGGGCCTGGCTTAGTTTCATTGAGTTAGACAAGGCTGTGGTCCTAGTGTGATTAGATTGACTAGATTTCTGTGAGTATGGTTTCAGTCTGTCTGCCCTCTTGCAACACCTACCATCTTACTTGGGTTTCTCTTACCTTGGACGTGGGGTGTCTCCTCACAGCTGCTCCAGCAAAGCGTAGCCACTGCTCCTTACCTTGGATGAGGGGTATCTCCTCACCACCACCCCTCCCGACCTTGAATGTGGAATAGCTCCTCTAGGCCCTCTGGTGCCCATGCAGCCACCGCTCCTTGGACGTGGGGGAGGAACTTATTATGTTAGAAGAACTTATTGTGATAATGTAATCATTCTGCTGAGGTATGGGAATTTGAAATAGGACTGTGAACCTTGAAACTAAGAAAGACATGTCAATGTAGAGAATAGTGAGGAGAGAGAATGGACACAGCCAGAAGATGAACTAAATGGCTGTGACTTTGGACTTAAAAGATCTGAATTTGAATTGGAATTCTTCCACTTATTAGCTGAGCTGTCAAGGGTAAGTTACCGACTTCTCTGAAACTCTATTTTTTTAATTGGAAGGAGAGGATGATATCTACCATATGAGTGGTTAAAAGGAGGTGTGTGTGTATGCTTCAGAAACCTTAAACATTATTAAATGTCATCTGGTATTTTTCATAAATTGTGATGTGCCAATATCTACTCTGATGAGGAATTAAGTTAAAAGAGGCTACTTGTGGAGAAGAGGGAAATATTTATACTTTAACATTTAAAAAAACAAAATATTTAAGTGAAACTTACAGGAAGTGGCAGAAGTCACTCTTATTCCAGTGACGCTGTACCTAGGTATATTTTTGGCTTGCTACTTACTACTTACTAGCTTAATAACCTTGGTCAAAGTAATTAGTTCAAATAGTGATAGAACCTGCCTCATAAGGTCATTATGAGACATAAATGAACTGGAACATGTCAAATGATCAGTTCCATACCTCACAGATAGTACATGCTCAATAAATGTTAAATGCAGCTATTGATGTTATTATTACCATAGATATTACCATCATTATCCTTAGCCAATCTTAATGGCACAATTTTCTTGGGTAATAATGAACACCAGCACAAATTGAACGCACTAAAAATCCTACTCTCCACAATCATTATCAAATTTTGTAAGTTTTTGATTGATCATATTTTAAAAAATCTTAACTGCATTTTCTTAAATTGTTTTCCCAATTTCTTCACTTCCTTGATGGCCAGTCTCACGTCTCTTAAGTCAAACAACAGCCTTCCTGTTGTGCTAAGAAGATCACATCTGGATTGAGAGCTCCTTCCTTTTCAGTGAGACCTAATGCCACCACACCACATACAGAAGGGCTTTATTCCTCACTCCTGTCAAAAATAAAGATGCTATATCTTTTGCTATCTCTGATTATGGTTATTCTATCTTAAATGTATTTCTCTTTCTTCCAGCTATTTTCCCCCCAGACAAATGAAATGGTATTTACCCTCAGCCTTTATTTCCTGTTATTTATAGCCTTTTATTTGTCTTTATTTATAACTCTTTTTGTGTGACTGTGCTGTGAGGAATGCAGGATCTTAGTTCCCTGACCAGGGACTGAACCCATGCCCACTGCAGTTGAAAGGTGGAGTCCTAACCATCAGACTACCAGGGAAGTACCTCTCTTTTCTTTTTTTAAACTCTTATAATCAGGCTTCTATCATCACCATTCTCCTAAAAACACACTCCTGTATGCCACTGATGTGTGCATTTGCAAAATATGCCAGTTTGCAAATCTAGTGATCCTCTTTCATTCATGTTCATGGCCTCTTTGTGCCAAAATATGCTATGAATTATCTCATCCTGAAATTCCCATGTCCTTAATTCTTCATAACCATTCCCCTCATAGGCTACAAGGTGTGCCATTCTTTAGTACTCACTCTTTTCCTACATGTTCTCATATACTGATTTATATCCATACTCATCTTTATTTACCTATGTTCTCCAACCTTAAGCACTACCCTTCTTGTTTAGTACTTCCTTCCAAATCCTTGATCCCCTCCTTTTTATCTCCTCCTTTGACTTTTTTTTGTCTCCTGTATCTTCAATTTCTCCCTCTCCTTCTCAACTGGCTTTTTGGTTACATATTCAAATCTATTCCATAAAGGAACAGTGATGGTAAGTACAATAACAACAAAAGGGTTCCTTAGCACCGTGTCTCCATTTAGCTATCAATCTCTTTTTTCCTTTATTTCCCAACTTGTCGATTTTCACTGTCTCAGTGTCTTCATCTTCTATTCACGTTCTGAGCATCTGCCGTTGGGCTTTTCTTCTAAAACCTTACTAAAAATTATGTTACCAATTACCAACTGATGAATGTAGGAGGTTTGTTTTATTAAAATTCACTGCGAAAGGTGACACTGTGATTAACTCCCTTCTCAAAAAATACCTCCCAAAATAAATGAACAACAATGAAAAAACATTTCACTCTTAACTTTCATGATACCACATTGTCTTCATTTCTAAATCTTTCAAACTTTTTTCTCCTAATACTTTTTTCTGTGGGCAATTCCTCACTTAGCCATTTAAAAAATACTAAATAATAAATAGACAGTAATATCTAACATCTCTGAACACTCCACCTATGCCAGGTAATGTTTCATTTAAGCATCCAGATGCGGGGGGCGCTCCGCAGAAAGAGAGAGGCAGTGGAACTTCCCTCAGCAGAGCCGAGGGGTCCTGAGGAAAAGCGAGCCTGCTGTCCACCAACCCAGCCCCTCGGCGAGCAAGAGACAATCAGATGTCACAGGGGTTCTGTCTGAGCAGTTCCGCTTTATTATAAAAGCTGGCAGGGGGCTTTTGCGAGGGACTTTCCATAATTGCACCAATCATGTTAAAGGTCAAATCGTCATGTGCCATCATTATAACAGGAGTCTATGGTGATCACGTGCTGTCCATGTGCACGGAAATCGAGAGAGCCAATCAAAAGCTTTGACAAACATAGACCACACCCCTATCTCTTCCACCAGGCGCCATCTTAGTTTCCGACTGCAAAGCTAGCCCTTTTCTTTTTTAAGGTTTCCCATTTAGGGCCCCACATCCAGATATTAAAATGAGAGGCTGTCTTTCTGTTTGAGGGTGGCTAAATAAGTGAGGTGCAAGACTTTATTCGCAGGAGGTGCTAAGATATAATCCAACTAATTAATCCAACATTAGCTTAAATTCCATTTTAAGACTCCACAAAAGTTGGTAAAGCTAGAAGAGAGGCAGAACTGTTTCGCAAGGCAGTTGGTCTGCAGTGCATAATCTACCACACCACGTATGAAGCATGGGGTGATTTCTATTCAGCTTAGTCAAGTGAGAAGGGCTTCCTGAGCAATGTTCAAAAGAGTTTGATGTGCTTCTTCCGCAAGTTGAAGAATATAGAGGCTGAAGTCTAAAAGCCACTGGTATGGCCGGAAATGCCCCCTTTCTCTATAGCAGGTTGAAGAGTCACCTGTCAGATAAACTGCAACTCCTCCAATACCAACACAAAGGTTAGTTGTTTGAAGAGCAAGGAGTTCCCTTGAAAGGACATGTTACTTAGGGTAATTTCTTTGTAAACCCACAAAGTAGGATGTTAAAACCCCGAGTTTCTAAATGGTAAGCAATGAGTGACAAATTGGGATACTGACTTCAGAGAAGATACTGAGAGCAAGTCAATGAAAACCAAAGAAGAAATCTACAGAGGGGTTTTTTGAGGAAGCCACAAATGCACCTTGGAAGAAAGACCATTGATTATCTATTTGCCATTCATAAAGCCCTGGTAGGTCAGCCCACACCACTGTGATCTTTCTCACCAGTTTCCCCTTCCATGGCCCTGATTCTTAGGAGGGTCAGAAACTACTGCTATGAGTAGGGGATGTCAGAATAAAGAGAGGCCATGCCCTCATCCTCCAATGCAGACTTGCTTCAAGGCTTGAAACAAGCCTGAACTATGTGTGGTGGGTGGGTGGGAAGGATGGCAGGGGCAGGGGCTGGGAAGGACAGAGCACATCTTTAAGTTGGGATAGGAGCTCAGAACTAGTATGTTATTGAACTAGCACTATGGGATTGTGAGACTGCACAATTTCAATCTCACAATTGAGACTATGTGAGTCTCAACTGAACTAGCACTATGGAATTGTGAGACGGTATAATTTCAGAACAAAAGGAAAGATAGTTTGTTTTCTAAGCATGAGCAAAAAGACTTAAGACGTTTGGCTGAAATTTCATTTGGGGCTAATTTCTTTACCTGAGGGAATCAGAAGAGATATAATAATATTAATTTCTGAATCAATCCTTAAAACATTCCAATGAGGGTGTTATCATTCCCATTTTACGGATGACAAAACTGAAGCATAGACAGGTTAAGTAACCTGTTCAACCAGGGTTCTATTCATGGCTTACTTTTGTTTTACTCTAAGTCATCTTTATTTCATTATATTCATTATATTCATGCTGCTGCTGCTGCTGCTAAGTCGCTTCAGTCATGTCCGAGTCTGTGCGACCCCATAGAAACCTTTAGGTTTAGCCCTTTAGCCCACCTAGAAACCTTTAGGGCTTCCCTTGTAGCTCAGTCAGTAAATAATCTGCCTGCAAGGCAGGAGACCTGGGTTTGATTCCTGGGTTGGGCAAACTCTGGAGAAGGAAATGGCAACCCACTCTAGTATTCTTGCCTGGAGAATCCCATGGACAGAAACCTTTAAGAGACATGGGCCACAGAAAACACTCATCAGAAATACTCCTAAGTTCTAACAAGGAAGTAAGTAAATAAGTGAAGTCGCTCAGTCATGCCCAACTCTTTGTGACCTCATGGACAGTAGCCTACCAGGCTCCTCTGTCCATACATTTTCCAGGCAAGAGAACTGGAGTGGGCTGCCATTAAGGAAATGTGAAATGATTAGAGCTGGTATAACTATACTGAATATAAGTATTCAAGAACCCCAAATCTTCATATTTATGTTACCATGAATTTGCCTTTTTATGTACTCAGCATACTTTATAGCCCATTAGGTCCGTCTAATGAGTAGGACAGTATAGGCTTTATGGAAAAGTATTTAATTAGAAATTACAATACCTGGATTCTAGTTTCAATTTTTCCAAACCCTGTGACCATAGAAAACCACTGAACTTCTGAGGCTTCTGTTTACTTACATATAAAAGAAGGAATTCTAGTACCATTTAATATGTTGTATACGTTTGTCAATTTCAAATAATTATAAAGGGTATGCACCTCAGCTTTACTAAATTATTCACAACTACTTAATACACAATTATGGTTTATTCAACAATATTTTAGGGCCTACTCTGAGTCAGGTTCTGTGTTTACAGTATAGTGTGGCTGATATGTACTTTTTTTTTTTTTAAGACTTTACCCAATTATGGTTTCTAGGAATCTGTTATAGTAATAAGAATCTAATGTCTATAAAGCAGTGACTATTATATTTATTTGTAAATTCTTTGAAACTATAATTTCTAGTTATTTTATTACCTTTTATTCTCAACTGTGATAAACTGTCCACATTTCTATAATAGGCTAGTTCCCTCTTTTGTGTTCTAGATCTCCTCCCCTCTTGCTGTTCTAGGACAAAACATTTTCCCTCTTCTTTTCTACATCAACAATAATGTGTCCATCTCTAATGAATTATAACCAACAGCATTAAATATTCCTATATTTCTCCCATTTAAAAAATATATTAACAACCCTGCCCTACCAAGCTGTCACCACATTTATCTTTCCCTTTGCAGGAAAAGTTAATTTTCTTTCCTATACTTGTTCTAATTTCTCTCTCCTTATTTCTCTTGAATCTACACCACTCAGGTGTTCACCTCAACAACTTCATCTAAACTACTCTTGCAAATATTGTTTATAACTTCCATATTGCTATATATAGTGATAACTTTTCAGTTTCCTTTTTTTTTTATCATTAGACACTTTTCTTGTACTTTCTTCATTTGGCTCTAGGTCAGCCCACTTGTCTGATTTCCCTTCTACCCTCATTGGTTATTCCCCAGTCTTTATTGTTAGTTGCTTCTCATCCCCCTGACTCATTAATCATTACTCCCTGGGTCCAATACCTGTACCTTTTCTCTTTCTATCTCTATTGACACCATTGATTATTTCTTCCATCTCCTGGTTTTAAATAACATCTAAATATTGATAACACTGGAATTTACATTTCTAATCCAGACATTTCCTCTGACGTTCGGATTCATATTGTCAAAACTTAAAAATTTAAAATGTCCAAAACTGAGTTTGTCATCTTCAATTAGTCTTATGCATCTCAATTAATAGCAATGCTAATCTTGTGTGTGTGTGTGTGTGTGTGTGTGTGTGTGTGCTTAGTCACTCAGTTGTTTCCTATTCTTTGCAACCCTATGGACTATAGCCCATTAGGCTCCTCTGTTCTTTGAGATTTTCCAGGCAAGAATACTGGAGTGGGTTGTCATTTCCTTCCAAGGGATCTTCCTGACCCAGGGATCGAACCCGGGTCTCCTGCATTGCAGGCAAGTTCCTTACCACTAAGCCACCTGAGAAGCCCAATCTTATGTGGGCTTAGGCCAAAATATTGGTGTCTTTCTTCTTTCACATTTGTATTCAGGTTAGCAGTTAAACATTTCAATTTTAGCTTCAAAGTATGTGTAGAACTGAACCACTATACTCACCTCTACAGCTGCATCTTAATCCAAGTAGATTAGGGTTTTCCTAACTGGTCTTCTTGCTGTATCCCTGTACTGTATCAGTTTATTGTAAAAAGAACAGCAAGAGAGATCCTGACTCTGATAAAAGGTAGGTCAGATTTTGTTTCGCATCTGTTCCAGTCTCTGAAATGCTTTTGCATCTCAATGTAAAAGCCCAGGTCTTTAAACTGGTTCAAAGGTCTGACATCTGCCCCCTGCTCTTTACCTGTCTGATATCATCTCCTGCTATTATCTAGCTCACTCAACTTTACTCCTACCAACCTGATGTTCTTTCTTTTCGATATGTCAGCCATTCAACGGCCTTAGGGACTTTGCCATGACTCTTAGCCTGGGAAAGTTGCCTCTCCATAAACACATGCTCTCTCAGCTCATTCTGGGCTTTACTCAGTTATCAGATTCTCAGTGAGACCCTGCCTGATCACCCTATTTAAAACTGTAATATCTCTTTCTGCTAAGTTGTGTCTGACTTTTTATGACCCTATGGACCACAGCTCGCCAGGCTCCCCTATCCATGGAATTCTCCAGGCAAGAATCCTGGAGCGGGTTGTTATGCTCTCCTGGAAGGCATTTCCCAACCAAGGGATCGAAGCTGTGGGTTTCCTGCGTCTCCTGCCTTGGCAGTAACTTCTTTACCACCACCGCCACCTGGGACTAGCCCCTGCTTAATACTCCCAGTCCTTCTCTAGTTTTATTCCATAGCACTTATGAGCATCCATCATAGTGCATGTTTTATTTCTCTGTCTTGTTTATTATCTCATTCTCCCTCACTATATTCTATTCTATGAAGCCAGGAGATTCTTTTTTAATGGTTCACAGCTGTGTTTTCTGCCTACAGCAGTATCTGGTTTTTAGTTGTTCAAAAATACTAAATAATAAAATGAACACAAAAACCAGTTCTTTGCTTTTTGAACACATTTTCTATATCCTGTGCTTATTTGGCAAGTCATATAGTCATAAACATGTTAGACAGCGTATATTAAGTATCTTCATAAAACAGAAGAACAAATATAATTTATAAAGCCTTATGGCTAGAGTGTTTATAACACTAAAGTCATTGTATATATGAGGCTGGTGTTAGTACTATATCTCAAACCCCCTTACACAATGAAGCAAGTTTTATATCAAGAGATGGTGGCATTTTGAATATTTTACAAATCAGAGCATGGAAGATCAGAATGTAAATAACTTTCTTTGACGATACGAATAAATTCTTTTGACTTCAAATTTGTTTTTGCATTTTAATGCTCTTTTACTAAGGAGGTTAGCTCCTAAATCAAGTCAGCTTTCATAAAAGAAATAGTAAAAATAGCTTTCTGATGTTATAAAATTACTACCACTGTTTGGTATCTATATCTGACTTTCATTATGAGAAAACAATAATAAAAGTAGAATGTTTGGGTTAGTTTTTCTTTTTTGGAAGCAGTTTATTGTTCCACTCATTCTCATTCTCTCGAAAAAGAAAATATTAAGAGAAAAAGGCCACTAATATTCTCAAGATGAATTTCTAACCTGAATTTTCCAATAAATCTTATAGTCTACTTTGGTATACTTGATGTTAGTATCCATATGATTCATTTGTTTTTTTTGTTAATCTTTGAAAAGAAAATCTAGATTCAATAACAAAAATATTCACACTATTTACTTGCCCTGGATATTTCTTTTCAGAGCCTTATGCTCAAAGCTAGGTAGCAACAACAAAAATGCTGTAGTTTGGGAAGTGAGAGTTTAGACTGTAGTGAAGTTCTTCTAAAACATAACTATCACTCCCTGGGTAATTATATCATACATCTTTGTATTGATTTCTAAAATTTAATTTACAAAGCAGTAGCTCTGTTAGCTTATTCTGTATGGTCCAGAGTAAGACCTTACTATTTCTTGTCCGACAGTTTAACAGTCATAAAGATTATGCAATTTAATCTTATGATTAAGATTAGCAGGTCAAAGGTACATAGGACTCAAATTTTAAATTACTCATTGTATTCTAATCCAAGTTTTATTTGTGACCCTAGTGATTTTTTTTTACATAGAAGTCTACTAATTTCCCCCAAACATGACAGAATTTATTAAATGAGATTCTGATCAGTTCAGTTGCTCAGTCATGCCCGACTCTTTGCAACCCCATGAACCACAGTACGCCAGGCATCCCTATCTGTTGACTCATTGGAAAAGATCCTGATACTGGAAGGGATTGGGAGCAGGAGGAGAAGGAGACAACAGAGGATTAGATAGCTGGACAGCATCACTGACTCGATGGATGAGTTGAGTAAACTCCGGGAGTTGGTGATGGACAGGGAGGCCTGGCATTCTGCAATTCATGGGGCCGCAGAGTCTGACAGTACTGAGCGACTGAATGGAATTGAAGACCTTAGGAAACAGCAAGATATTAATTAACCTATTAAGTGAAGCCAACAACACTACAAAGCCATATTACCAAAAGTAGCAAAGAAAACACACACCAAAAAAAGCCTAAAAGAGGATGTGTGCCAGCTACTCCCTGCATTTACTATTATCAGTTCAGTTCAGCTGCTCAGTCGTCTCCAACTCTTTGTGACCCCATGAACCGCAGCATGCCAGGTCTCCCTGTCCATCACTGACTCCTGGAGTTAGTGATTACCCAAACTCATGTCCATTGAGTCGGTGACGCCATCCAACCATCTCATCCTCTAACATCCCCTTCTCCTCCTGTCCTCAATCTTTCCCGGCATCAGGGTCTTTTCAATGAGTCAGCTCTTTGCATCAGGCAGCCAAAGTATTGCAGTTTCAGCTTCAACATCAGTCCTTTCAGTGAACACCCAGGACTGATTTCTCTTAGGATGTACTGGCTGGATCTCCTTGCAGTCCAAGGGACTCTCCAGAGTCTTCTCCAACACCACAGTTCAAAAGCATCAATTCTTCTGGGCTCAGCTTTCTTTATAGTCCAACTCTCACATCCATACATGACTATTGGACAAACCATAGCCTTGACTAAAGACATTTGCTGCAAAGACCTTTGTTGACAAAGTAATGTCTCTGCTTTTTAATATGCTGTCTGTAGGTTGGTCATACCTTTCTTTCCAAGGAGTAAGACTCTTAATTTCATGGCTGCAGTCACCATCTGCAGTGATTTTGGAGGCCCCCCCCCCACACCCCACAAAATCAGCCACTGTTTCCACTGTTCCCCCGTCTATTTGCCAGCAAGTGACGGGACTGGATGCCATGATCTAAATTTTCTGAATGTTGAGCTTTAAGCCAACTATTTCACTCTCCTCTTTCACTTTCATCAAGAGGCTTTTTAGTTCCTCTTCACTTTCTGCCATAAGGGTGGTATCATCTGAATATCTGAGGTTATTGATGTTTCTCCCAGAAACCTTGATTCAGCCTGTGCTTCTCCAAGCCCAGCGTTTCTCATGTTGTACTCTGCATATAAGTTAAAAAGCAGGGTGAAAATATACAACCCTGATGTATTCCTTTTCCTATTTGGAACCAGTCTGTTGTTCCATGTCCAGTTCTAACTGTTGCTTTCTGACCTGCATACAGTTTTCTCAAGAGGCAGGTCAGGTGGTCTAGTATTCCCATCTCTTTCAAAATTTTCCAGTTTATTGTGATCCACACAAAGACTTTGGCATAGTCAATAAAGCAGAAATGGATGTTTTTCTGGAACTCTCATGCTTTTTCAATGATCCAGCTGATGTTGGCAATTTGATCTCTGGTTCCTCTTCTTTTCTAAATCCAGCTTGAACATCTGGAAGTTCACGGTTCACGTATTGCTGAAGCCTGGCTTGGAGAATTTTGAGCATTACTTCACTAGCGTGTGAGATGAGTGCAATTGTGTGGTGGTTTGAGCGTTCTTTGGCATTGCATTTCTTAGGCACTGGAATGAAAACTGACCTT
The DNA here is from genome assembly GCA_006410935.1 of Redunca redunca. Classification (NCBI taxonomy): domain Eukaryota; kingdom Metazoa; phylum Chordata; class Mammalia; order Artiodactyla; family Bovidae; genus Redunca; species Redunca redunca. The sequence goes on from SJYQ01004924.1 coordinate 97,215, forward strand.
TTCCAGTCCTGTGACCACTGCTGAGTTTTCCAAATTTGCAGGCATATTGAGTGCAGCACTTTCATAGCATCATCTTTCAGGATTTGAAACAGCTCAACTAGAATTCCATCACCTCCACCAGCTTTGTTTGTTCACATCGCAGGATGTCTAGCTCCAGGTGAGTGATCACATCATCATGATTATCTGGGTCATGAAGATCTTTTTTGTACAGTTCTTCTGTGTGTTCTTGCCACCCCTTCTTAATATCTTCTGCTTCTGTTAGGTGCATACCATTTCTGTCCTTTATTGAGCCCATTGTTGCATGAAATATTCCCTTGGCATCTCTAATTTTCTTGAAGAGATCTCTAGTCTTTCCCATTCTATTATTTTCCTCTATTTCTTTGCATTGGTCACTGAGGAAGGCTTTCTTATGTCTCCTTGCTTTTCTTTGGAACTCTGCATTCAAATGGGTTTATGTTTCCTTTTCTCCTTTGCTTTTCACTTCTCTTCTTTTTACAGCTATTTTTAAGGCCTCCTCAGACAGCCTTTTTGCTTTTTTGCATTTTTTTTCCTTGGGGATGGTCTTGATCCCTGTCTCCTGTACAATGTCACAAACCTCCGTCCATAGTTCATCAGGCACTCTATCTATCAGATCTAGTCCCTTAAATCTATTTCTCACTTCCACTGTATAATCATAAGGGATTTGATTTAGGTCATACCTGAATGGTCTAGTGCTTTTCCCTACTTTCGTCATTTTAAGTCTGAATTTGGCAATAAGGAGTTCATGATCTGAGCCACAGTCAGCTCCCGGTCTTGTTTTTGTTAACTGTATAGAGCGTCTCCATCTTTGGCTGCAAAGAATATAATCAATCTGATTTCAGTGTTGACCATCTGGTGATGTCCATGTGTAGAGTCTTCTCTTGTGTTGTTGGAAGAGGGTGTTTGCTATGACCAGTGCATTCTCTTGGCAAAACTCTATTAGCCTTTGCCCTAATTCATTCTGTATTCCAAGGCCAAATTTGCCTGTTACTCCAGGTGTCTCTTGAGATTCTGAATAATAGCTAATTTCTTTCTTGGTCCATGAATTAGGATAGATTTCTCCCAAAATTAAATTTTAAGATATTTTTGCTTCTCATACTTAGTGGCTGCTTTAAGACACATTTGGCTCAAATTTTTTTTTTCTATTTTTGTTAGTTTAGAAAATTCACTCATGTTTTGTTACTTATATGTTTAATTGGATATGTTAAAAAATACTGGTTATTAATTTGGAAGTTTTCAATAGGAGTTCTTATAATTCCAAATAAATAAAAGATGATGCTATGAAAGTGCTACACTCAATATGACAGCAAATTTGGAAAACTCAGCAGTGGCCACAGGACTGGAAAAGGTCAGTTTTCATTCCAATTCCAAAGAAAGGCAATGCCAAAGAATGTCCAAAATTTCACTCATCTCACAGGCAAGCAAAGTAATGCTCAAAATTCTCCAAGCTGGGCTTCAATAGTACATGAACTGAGAACTTCCAGATGTTCAAGCTGGGTTTCAAAGAGACAGAGGAATCAGAGATCAAATTGCCAACATCCACTGGATCATAGAAAAAGCAAGAGAGTTCCAGAAAAACACCTTCTTCATTGACTATACTAAAGACTTTGACTGTGTGGGTCACAACAAACTGTGGAGAATTCTGAAAGAGATGGGAATACAAGATTACCTGACCTGCCTCCTGAGAAATCTCTATGCAGGTCAAGAAGCAACAGTTAGAACATGGAACAACAGACTGGTTCTAAATTGGGAAAGGAGTATGTCAAGGCTGTGCATTGTCACCCTGCTTATTTAACTTAAATGCAGAGTACATCATGAGAAATGCCAGGCTGAATGAAGCACAAGCTGGAATCAAGATTGCTGGGAGAAATATCAATAAACTCAGATATTAGATGACACTACCCTTATGGTAGAAAACAAAGATGATATAAACAGCCTCTTGATGAAAGTGAAAGAGGAGAGTGAAAAAGTTGGGTTTAAAACTCAACGTTGAAAAAACTAAGATCATGACATCTGGTCCCATCACTTCATGGCATATAGATGGGAAAGCAATGGAAATAGTGAGAGATTTTATTTTCTTGGGTTCCAAAATCACTGTGGATGGTGACTGCAGCCATGAAATTACAAGATGCTTGCTCCTTGGATGAAAAGCTATGACCAACTAGACAGCGTATTAAAAAGCAGAGACATTATTTTGCTGACAAAGGTCCATATAGTCAGAGCTATGCTTTTCCAGTAGTCATGTATGGATGTTAGAGTTGGACCATAAAGAACGCTGAGTACTGAAGAATTAATGCTTTTTACCTGTAGTGTTGGAGAAGACTCTTGAGAATCCCTTGGACTGCTAGGAGATCAAACCAGTCAATCCTAAAGGAAATCAATTTGGAGTACTCATATGAAGGACTGATCCTGAAGGGGAAGTTCCAGTACTTTGGCTACCTGATGAGAAGGGCTGACTCATTAGAAAAGACCCTGATGTTGGGAAAGATTGAAGGTGGGAGGAGAAGGGGATGAAAGAGGATGAGATGGTTGGATGGCATCATCGACTCCATAGACATGAGTTTGAGCAAGCTCCAGAGTTGGTGATGGACAGGAAGGTCTGGCATGCTGCAGTCCATGAGGTCACACAAAGTCGAACAAGACTGAGGGACTGAACTGAACTGAATAGCAATACTATTGTTATTCTTATATATAGGAAACATTATTTAACAATTCTATTAAAAATGCCTTTTAAACATTTTATTGCCTGATATATTCTGTCATCAGAATATGGTCTTATGAACTATACAATATATTCTGTACAAAATATTCCATCTCAGTTTACACTGCCAGAGGCAGAAAAATTTTATCTACTAATATCTTTTTCTCAGAAAATATTTGATCTCTAAAATCCTATTTTTCAGCACATTGTTAAGGAAATTTAATTTTTCTTCTAAAAATTCAACTTCACTTTACAATTCCAAGTTTAAAGTTCTATGTTGGTATAAATCCAAATTTTAATGCCCCCCACTATGATTATAGAGTTCCCATTTCTCTTCACAATTCTATAATTTTTTGCATACGTTTTGAGGTTTTTATTAGTTGTATTCAGCTGTGTCCTTGTTCTCTTCATGGTCAATTTAATCTTATGTCATCATGAAGTTTCTTAGACAGGCATTTTCTCATAAATTCTGTTGTCTCTGAGTTTAATAGTATTGTAGCAGATTTCTTTTTGGTTAGCTTTTGCACTGTACATCTTTTTCTATCCTTTTACTTTCAACGTGTCTGTGTCTATGCATGTATCACACACAAGCAGCATTTAATTTCTGGATTTTCTGTCAATTTTCCCTTTAAAATTATTTGGTCTTTTTATATTTACTGTGTTTACCTGGATATTTGTATTTAATCTATTGTCTTACTACAGCTTTTCACTTTCTCTGTATGTTTTGCATTTCTGTTACTAACATTTCATGTCTCCTTTTGAATTGATTAACAAGGCTTTTTTAATCATTCAGTTTTCACCCTGTATTACTCTGGCAGTTTTACACTCTTTTGCTATTCTTCTAATAGTTAATGTATATATTGCAATGTCTATTTCAGTGTACCAAAATGTAATGTTAATGTGTACTTTTCCTGCTTTATATTTCCGTGTGTATGATATGAAGGTATTATTTTGTAGTTGTCTATAGGCAATTTTTGTTCCTTTTTTTTAATATACATTTGCCATTTGTGTTACTAATCACTGTTTCTGAATCTTAGATCTTCCATTTGAAGTCATTTTTATTCTACTTGATGAGCGGTCCTTCCATATTTCCTGTAATGTTGATCTAAAGATAACTCATTTCTCAGCTGAGGACTTCCTGAAAAGGCCTCTATTTCACCTTTATTCTTGAAGGAAGGATGTTTTCATTGGATATAGAATTTTAGATTAGCAGTATTTTTTTGATGACTCAACCTGTCATTTCATTCTGAACTTCACTGTTGCTATTGAGAAGGTAGTCACCAATTTAACTGTGGCCCCCTTAAGGATAAATGGGCTTCCCTGGTAGCTCAACTGGTAAAGAATCCGCTTGCCATACAGGAGACCCCAGTTTGATTCCTGGGTTGGGAAGATCCCTAGAGAAGGGATAAGCTACTCATTCCAGTATTCTTGGGCTTCCTTGGTGGCTCAGATGGTAAAGAATCTGCCTGCAGTGTGGGAAACCTGGGTTCAATCCTTGGGTTGGGAAGATCCCCTGGAGAAGGGAAGTGCTACTCACTCCAGTATTCTGATTTGAATTCTGTGGACAGAGGAGCCTAGCAGTCTACAGTCCAGGGGTCACAAATAGTTGGACAAGACTGACTGACTTTCACTAAGGATAAATAGTGCCTTTTGTTTTTCTTTTTGGCTGCTTTAAGGAATTTCTTAAATGAGTTTTAAAATGATGATCCTTACAATGAAATGTATTTTTTTCCTGTTTTGTGTTCATAGGGATTATTGACATTGTAACTTAGTGCCTTTTATTATTTGGGAAAAGTTTTTTATTTTTTTCTTTCATTCTTGAGTTCTACTTCCCGTATGCTTATTCTTCTCATTTTGTATTCTATGCCTCCTATAGCCTGTCTGTATTATCTACATCTTTGTCTATGATTTGTCAAAAATCTTATTTGTACCTAACTTTTGATTCACTAATTTTCTCTGCTCTGTCTAATCTGTTGTTGAGTTCATTTATTTGGAAGATCCTTCTAGATTACAGCCCTTTAGATTCTCAAATCCAAATAAGGAGGACTTCAGGGCCTTTCTACCTTGTCAGGAATTGACTCTAATATCTGTCTCTCTAGCCTCATGAAGCTGCGACATGTGCTGATCCAGTCCCTCTAAAATTAGGGGAAAAAGCAACTAAAAGACTAAAACCTAACCTTCTCCTGATCCAATACTCTCTATTCTTTACTATCTTTTATGTCATATTAGATTATAGGTGAACTTTTTTTTTTTTTAATGTGGAACATTGGTAGTTTTCCTTATCAACAAAGCTGATTTTACTTGCAGTCTGCCATTATTGGAAGCAGAAGTCTATGATCTTTAATGAGCTCAAAATGTAATTAATTGAAAAGACAGCTTAAGACACTTTTCTTAAAATAAACATAACTGGTTCTGTGAAAAAAAAGTAAGCAATTATCTTTCTTAATTCATTTTCTGATGTATTTCTAGTCTTGTTACATGTTCCTGCTTGATTCTGGTTGTCAGTAACTATTCCAACAGTATTGAAAAAATAATCTCTTTTGCTTCAGCATTTCCTCTTGCAAATATATACTCCTCACAGCTGTAAACTTATCTATTTAAAATTCAAATATGATTATACTACTCCCTTTCTTAAAATTCTTTCATGTGCAAAAGAAGACAATGAGAAACCTCCAAAACTACCAGACCCAATAAACTAGTGCAGCAAGGTTACAGAATAAAAGATGAATATACAAACATTGATTATGTTCCTACCTAGTAGCAAAAAGTAATAAAAAGAAAACAATTCCATCCACAATAACAACAAAATAAAATAATTGAGAATAAATTTAGCAAAATACATAGCTTATATGTACTGAAAGTGAATACTGAAAAAACACACTAAAAATTACAAAACATTGCTAATAAAAATTAAAGAAGATTTAAACAGAGACATTCCATGTCCATATTTCAAAGACTCAAAATTAAGATAACACATATGCACACACTGATCTACATGCTGAGCACGTGTGTGTGCTCAGTTGCTTCTGTCACGTCCAGGTCTGCAGCCCCATGGACAATAGCCCTGCAGGATCCTCGGCCCATGTGATTCTCCAGGCAAGAATACTGGAGTGAGTTGCCTGCCAACCCACGTCTCCTGCATTGCAGGTGAATTCTTTACTGCTGAGCCACCAGGGAAGCTCCATATTGAGCACAATTCCTATCAAAATGTCTGCAGACATGGTTGCAGGTAGGGGGAAAGTGATTCTGAAATTCATATGGAAAGGCAAAAAACCTCAAATAGCCAAACAATCCTGAAACATAATGACAAATTGAAGGACTTACTAATTGCACAACTTATTCTAAAAGTGCTATAATCAAGCTAGCTTAAGAATAAAAATTTCCTTAAGATATAATAAGCACAGACATAAGGATAGAACATGGAAGATGAGAGAATACAAAACAAATTCTTCGATTTACGGTCAATTGATTTTTAACAAATAATGAGACAGTTTAATGTGGAGAATACAGTCTTTTCAACAAATAATGCTGGGATAATGGATATTCACATAAAAGCATTATTTTAGACCTTTATCTCATACCATACACTAAAATTAACTCAAATGGCCCAAAGATGTAAATGTTAGCGCAAAACAGTACACATTTTAGGAGAAAATGTTTGAGGCCTTGGATTAGGTGAAGATACATAGTACTAAAAACAATTCACAAAATACTGATATATTGGACTTCAACAAAATTTTAAAATGCATACTTTAAAAGGACCATAAAGAAAAATGAAAAGACAGAGACAAGTAGGAGAAAATATTCCCAAAATGTTTCTCTGATAAAGGACCTGTATTCAGAACATAATAAAAACTCACAATTCAATAATGAGATATTTAAATTCCCAAATAGAAAGTGATATCAAAAACATAGTCACTCATATTGCCCCCTCAGCAACAACAGTTTGGCATCAATTCATGCATTAGAATGTCTTTGTGGAAGCTGTGGGATTCAGCACTGTATGCCAAGGACCTGAAAGGGGTCTCACCCGTTGTATATTGTGTGATAGACATAGAGACCCTGCAGCCAACTGCAGATCATGCAGTGGTCCGTGAACCATCTGCAGCCCCTCCTGGCTGTGGACTTCGCTGATGGCTCAACAGGTGAAAAATCTGCCTGCAATGCAGGAGACACAGGAGACACCATTTCGATCCCTGGGTTAGGAAGATCCCCTGGAGGAGGAAATGACAACCCACTCCAGTATTCTTTCTTGCCTGAGAAATCCCATGGACAGAAGAACCTACAGGCTAAAGTCCAAAGGATCACAGGAAGTCAGACATGACTGAGCGACTAAGCACACGTGCCTCTTGACTGGTATGTAAGGCATTAGAGAACACTGTCTTAGGCAATCACCAATAGTCAAGAGAGGCTTTGTGGAAATCCAAAATTCCAGCAGACAGGTTGCAGCACTAACAAAACTGGTACTTTCACTATGGAAAAGAGTATGGAGGTTCCTCAAAAAAGTAAAAATATAACTATCATATAATCCAGCAATTGACTCATGTTTGTCATGAGACAGAAGGAAATCCAGTCATTTGTAAAAACACAGATGGACTTTGAGGGCATTATGCTAAATGAAATGAGTCACATAGAGAGAAAAATACTAAATGATCTTAGTTATATGAGGAATTTGAAAAAGTTGAAATCACAGGAAATAGATGATCATAGAATGATGGTTGCCAGAGATTGAGGGCAGTATGTGAAGAGAGAATAGGAAGATGTTGGTCACAGGGTACAAACTTCAAGTTATAAAACGAATAATTTCTTAGGATCTAATGTACAGCATGGTGACGATAGTAAATAACATTGTATTACATTACTGAAAATTGCTCTCAGCACAAGGAAGAAATAGTACTTATTTGAGGTGATGGAGGTGTTAACTAATCCTACTGTGGTAATCATTTTATGATGTATAAGTGTATCAAATCATCATGTTGTACATTTTAAACTGACACAATGTTATATGCTAATTATGTCTCAATAAATCCAGAAAAAAATTAAGGTAGTGGAACATTAAAAAAGTGGGCAATGTGAATAGATGTTTCACTAATAACGATAAGTGGATATCAGTGAACACATGTAAATATACGCAGTATCTTTAGTCATTAGGAATTCCAAATTTAAACCAAAATGAGATTACAGTTCACATCCAGAGAATCCTATAATCAAAAACAGAGCCAATACTAAGTGCTGATGATATTGTAAAAGACCTAAAACTTCCGTAAATTGCTGATTGGCATCTGATATAATACAGCCACTATCAAAACATTTTGGCAGTCTCCTAAAAAAATATAAACATAAATTCAATTTAGGAATCTACCAAGAGAAATGAATTCATATGTCCACATATAACCTGTTTACATATGTTTGTAAAGGCATTATTTGTAACAGCCAAAAATGGAAGTGGCATAAATATCCCTCAACTGGCAAATGTATGGACAAAACATTGTATATCCACGTAATGAAATGCTACTCAGAAATACCAATAGCGAACTCCTGATACTAGAGTATAAATGAAACTAAACAGCATCATGATAAGGGAAAGAAGCCAATCACAAAAGATTACAAACCATATGGTTCCATGGTTATAAAATATCTAGAAAAGGCAAAGCTATAGAGATGGAGAGTACACTAATAGCTTCCTAGAGACAGAGGTGGGAAGAGGGTGGTTGCTATGACCAGTGCATTCTCTTGGCAAAACACTGTTAGACTTACAGAGTTTCATTCTGTACTCCAGAGTCAGGTGGGCCTTAGGAAGCATCACTATGAACAAAGCTAGTGGTGGTGATGGAATTCCACTTGAGCTGTTTCAAATTCTAAAAGATGGTGCTGTGAAAGCTGTGCTCAATATGACAGCAAATTTGGAAAACTCAGCAGGAGCCACAGGACTTGAAAAGGTCAGTTTTCATTCCAATGCTTAACAAAGACAATGCCAAAGAATGCTCAAACTACCACACAATTGCACTCATCTCATACACTATTAAACTAATGCTCAAAATCATGCAAGCCAGGCTGCAATAGTACATGAACTGTGAACTTCCAGATGTTCAAGCTGGATTTAGAAAAGACAGAGGAACCGAGAACAAATTGCCAACATCCACTGGATCTTAGAAAAAGCAAAAGAGTTCCAGAAAAACATCTACTTCTGCTTTATTGACTATGCCAAAGCCTTTGACTGTGTGGATCACAACAAACTGGAAAATTCTTCAGGAGATGGGAAAAACACACCACCTGACCTGCCTCCTGAGAAATCTCTATGCCAGTCAAGAAGCAACAGTTATAGAACTTGACTTAGAACAACAGACTGGTTCCAAATCAGGAAAGGAGTACTTCAAGGCTGTATATTGTCACCCTGCTTATTTAACTTTTATGCAGAGCACATCATGAGAAACACTGGGCTGGAAGAAGCACAAGCTGGAATCAAGATTGCTGGGAGGAATATCAATAACCTAACATATGCAGATGACACCACCCTTATGGCAGAAAGCAAAGAAGAACTAAAGAGCCTCTTGATGAAAGTGAAAGAGGAGAGTGAAAAAGTTGGCTTAAAACTCAACATTCAGAAAACTAAGATCATGGCATCTGATTCCATCACATAATGGGAAATAGATGAGGAAACAGTGGAAACAGTGGCAGATTTTATTTTGGGGGGCTCCAAAAACACTACAGATGGTGACTGTATCCGTGAAATTAAAAGATGCTTGCTCCTTGGAAGAAAAGTTATGACCAACCTAGACAGCTTATTAAAAAGCAGAGACATTACTTTGACAATAAAGGTCCATCTAGTCAAAGCTATGATTTTTCCAGTAGTCATGTATGGATGTGAGAGATGGACTATAAAGAAAGCTGAGCACCGAAGAATTGATGCTTTTGAACTATGGTGTTGGAAAAGACTCTTGAGAATTCATCAGGCTGCAAGGAGATCAAACCAGTCCATCCTAAGGGAAATCAGTCTTGAATATTCATTGGAAGGACTGATGTTGAAGCTGAAACTCCAATACTTTGGCCACCTGATGCGAAGAACTGACTCATTTGAAATGACCCTGATGCTGGGAAAGACTGAAGGTGGGAGGAGAAGGGGACGACAGAGAAAGAGATGGTTGGATGGCATCACCAACTCAATGGACATAAGTGTGAGTAAACTCTGGGAGTTGGTGATGGACAGGAAGGCCTGGCATGCTGCAGGCCATGAGGTCGCAAAGAGTTGGACATGACTGAGTGACTGAATTGAACAGAGGTAAGAAAATGAAGTGACTCCAAGTGAGCACTAGAGGTCTTCTTAGGATAATGGGAATATTCTAAAATTATATTATGTTGATTTCTGGTCCCATCACTTCATGGGAAATAGATGGGGAAACAGTGGAAATAGTGTCAGACTTTATTTTTTTGGCTCCAAAGTCACTGCAGATGGTGATTGCAGCCATGAAATTAAAAGACGCTTACTCCTTGGAAGGAAATTTATGACCAACCTAGATAGCATATTCAAAAGCAGAGATGTTACTTTGCCAACAAAGCTCCATCTAGCCAAGGCTATGGTTTTTCCAGTAGTCATGTATGGATGTGAGATTGGACCGTGAAGAAAGCTGAGTGCCAAAGAATTGATGCTTTTGAACTGAGGTGTTGGAGAGGACTCTTGAGAGTCTCTTGGACTGCAAGGAGATCCAACCAGTCCAACCTAAAGATCAGCCCTGGGATTTCTTTGGAAAGAATGATGCTAAAGCTAAAACTCCAGTACTTTGGCCACCTCATGCGAAGAGTTGACTCATTGGAAAAGACTCTGATGCTGGGAGGGGTTCGGGGCATGAGGAGAAGGGGACAACCGAGGATGAGATGGCTGGATGGCATCACAGACTCAATGGATGTGAGTATGGGTGAACTCTGGGAGTTGGTGATGGGCAGGGAGGGCTGGCGTGCTGCAATTCATGGGGTTGCAAAGAGTCAGACACAACTGAGTGACTGAACTGACTGAACTGACTGATGACTATATAACTCTATCCATTAAAATCATGGCAGCGAATACTTAAATCAGATTAATTTTGTCGTATTTAAATTATTCCTCAATGAAGGTTGCTAGAAATATCCTTTTATGGCTCCCAGTCCTTAGAAACTTCATTGAAAATAAGAATCACAATGCTTGTTGCCAATGACAATTTCATCTCTGGATATTTTGATTTCATATTTTTAATAATCACCTTAAATAACTCATTTAATTTGATTTAAAACATTAACCTGGTAAAATAAATTATTAATCTTCTTACTATATCTCAAAATCTGATCTCAAATCTGCCTCTCTTCCTCCTCATATTCTATTGACTGCCTCATAACTTAAAATACAAGTCTAAATGCTGTCTTGCTCAGTGTCATTTCATGTATTTTCTTCTCCAATTGCAGTGTAATCTCTTGAGAATATAGAGATTTTATCTTATATCTCCATATCTCCCCCAAATTCCTAACACAATGCTAAGCCTTGCTTTATCTATGGTTAACAGTTGTTAGATATTTGAAGAGGTTCACCTGGGTTAGAGAGAAAATCAAACTGTGAACACCACAAGCACAGTGAGAGCACCTGTCGTTTTCACAACACGGTTCTCAGATTTGAGTGCTATGAGTTCAGTTCAGTCGCTCAGTCATGTCCAACTCTTTGCTACACATGGACTGCAGCATTCCAGGCCTCCCTGTCCATCACCAACTCCCGGAGCTTGCTCAAACTCGTGTTCATCAAGTCGGTGATGCCATCCAACCCTGAGTGCTATATGTACCTTAAATCGAAAACAGTGGTAACATGAGACCATGGTTTTATATAGGAGAAGTATTGATCATTTTTAAGCTGGGAGACACTATATTCCTACCCTTAATGATATTACATATTTTCAGAAGATACAGATTTCTCATCAAAACATCATCATAAAAGGTACATGTTACAGAGAGGCATGTGACTAGTAGTAATGCAGCATGAAGGGTAGATGGTTAGGTTATANAATGCAGCACGAAGGGTAGATGGTTAGGTTATACTGGGGAGTTATGGGCACTTTCCTTTATAGAAATGAAAAAGGTAAATGAAAAGTATCTCTCCCTTCAAGGAATGCTTAGTTTATTTAAGGTGACTGATGATCAAACCTCTGTTTATGATGATGTATGATAGATGGTTGACAGTGATAGAAGTATGCAGATAATGAACAAGGGCAAAAATCTCAGAGTAGTGCAATAGTGGGAGGGAAGCATGTTGATCATGTGTTATATTAGCTGACTCCTTGAAATGTTTTATCTTGTTCTCAAAGAGTCCAATATAAAATAAAAATTTAAAAAATAAAAAAATGACATGAAATATAAAGAAATATAATGACATGAAATATAAAAGAAACATCTGGATTAAAACAATCCCATAAAAAGAAAAGAGTTCTCAAAGTAATCACTTTATTTCTCTTTTATATATAGTAAGATAAAATCTCAGAAAAGTATGTTTTCTCTCTCACACTACAGGTAAATATTGGAAGCAGGGTTTAAATACAGGTTTCCCTCATTGTTTTATCATTTTATTTATTCATTACAAAATTTTATTTATTATGTTAAGGACACAGTATAAGATGTTGATTTTTTTAAGTACACAATACAGGACTGTTAACTATAGGGACGATGTTGTAGAGCAAATCTCTAGAACTTATTCATTTTGCACAACTGAAACTTTCTGCAACTGTATCTTTAAAATGCAGTCTTTCTGAAAGCACTTAAGATTTAGAGTCAAAAAGGAGGCGTCTGTAATGCGGGAGACCTGAGTTCAGTCCCTGGGTTGGGAAGATGCCTGGAGGAGGGCATAGCAAGCGACTCCAGTATTTTTTGCCTGGAGAATCCCCATGGACAGAGGAATCCGGTGGGCTACAGTCCATGGGGTCACAAAGAGTGGGACATGACTGAGTGACTAAGCACAGCATAGTCAAGAGCAATATTAAACACTTGGCACTTACTAGTAGCTTTCTGGAAAAATTATTTAACTGGAAACTTTAAGTAAAAAAATTCTTAAGAATGGACATACTTTAGAGCCATAATTTTATCTGTATCATCATCATAAATTTAATATATTCTATATAATCCTGCTATATAGAGACCTCAAAGGGATTGCTATCTTAATTTATAACATCTCTTCAGTAAGAGATTTGTCAAAAATACAAGATCAGCTCTAACTATGAGAAATTTTTTCGGATGCTCTGAGCTGATTATCAACACAGTTTGTTGTATCAACAAACATGTGTTTCAACAAAACATGTATCAACACATACATGTTTTGCTGATTTTTCCATTTTGAGTCACATACTAACCTTGTTCAATTTTGGTCTGTTCTTGGAAATTGCTTTCTTATATATTGCTTTTTTTATGCTTTGCTGAAAATGTTCACATATCTACACCCACAATTATTTAAAGTTCAATTTAAATAGATCTTTATCATCTCTCAAACTAGTTTAAAGGGCTTTCCTGGTGGGTCAGTGGTAAAGAATCCTCCTGCCGATGCAGAAGATCAAACCAGGGTTTGATCCCTGGGTTGGGAAGATGACCTGGAGAAGGAAATGGCCACCCACTCCAGTATTATTGCCTGGAAAATCCAACAGATGGAGGAGTCTGGCAGGCTACAGTCCATGGCGTCACAGTCAGGCAAGACCTAGCAATGAAGCAAGCATAAATAATCACGAGCACACAGTTGAGATGCTTTTCTCAAAGTCAGAATCATACTATGTGCAATTTTATATGCTGCTTTTCTCATTGAACTATTATGAGCAATTTTTCTTGAATTCAAAATCTCTTTCCTTTTTCTTTGATGTTTCCCTTTTTTTCTTGCTTTGGCTGTTGAACTGGGTTTCTTTGGTTTATTGTCTGCAATACATGACAAATCCAAATTATTTGTAATCAAACTAGTGGACCCTGTTTTTCCTGAAAAAAATCACCTATATTTCTTTATTTAGCAAATCAGAGTAATTGTATCATTTTTGAACATCTTATAAAGTGGAAGAATTGAATATTTCTGTATTCTTGCTCTTCTCCTGTACTGAACTTCTCCATCTATATTAACATATGTTCATATTATTAGAAACTTTTATGTAATACTTCAATGTATATTGTCTATTGGATCACAGCCTTATTGTGGTGAAGGGGCTTCCATAACTCAATGAAACTATGAGCCATGCCATGCAGGGCCACCCAGAATGTACAGGTCACAGTGCAAAGTTCTAATAAATCCTTATCCACTGGAGAAGGAAATAACAACCCACTCCAGTATCCTTCTCTGGAGAACCCCATGGAGAATATGCAAAGGCACAAAGATCGGATGCCTGAATATGAGCCACCCAGGTTGGAAGGTGTTCAATATGCTGCTGGGGAAGAATAGAGGGCAATTACTAGTAGCTCCTTTAAGAATGAAGCAGGTGGGCAGAAATGATGCTCAGCTTCAGATTTATCTGGTGGCAAAAGTAAAATCCAATTCTATAAAGAACAATATTGCATAGGAACTGGGAATGTTAGGTCCATGAATCAAGGTAAACTGGATGTAGTCAAGCAGGAGATGGCAAGATTGAACATCAACATCTTAGGAATCAGTGACCTAAAGTGGACAGAAACAAGCAAATTTAATTCAAGTGACCATTATATCTACTACTGTGGGAAAGAATTCCTTAGAGGAAATGGAATAACCCTCACAGTCAACACGAGTCCAAAATGCAGTACTTGAGTGCAACCTCAAAAAAGACTTGGTTTGTTTCCAAGGCAAACCATTCAATGTTACAGTAATCCAAGTCTCTGCCCCAACCACAAATGCCAAAGAAGCTGAAGTTTCCCAGTTCTATGAATACCAATGACACCTTCTAGAATTAATACCTAAAACAGATGTCCTTTTCATAACAGAGGATTGGAATGTAAAAGCTGGAAGTGAAGAGATACCCAGAATAACAGGCAAGTTTGGCCCTGGAGTACAAAATGAAGCAGGGCAAAGTCTGACAGAGTTTTGTCAAAAAAACATGCTGGTCATAATGAATGCCTTTTCCGACAATCCAAGAGACTCCACACATGGACATCACTGGATAGTCAATACTGAAATTAGACTGACTACGTTCTTTGTAGTCAAAGATGGAGAAGTACTATACAACCAATAAAAACAAGACCTGGAGCGGACTATGTGTCTCAGATCATGAGTCCCTTGTTGTGAAATTCAGACTTAAATTGAAGAAAGTATGGAAAGCCAATAGGCCATTCAGGTATGACCTAAATAAAATCCCTTATGATTATATAGTGCAGGTGACGAATAGATTCAAGGGACTGGATCTTGTAGACAGAGTGCCTGAAGAGCTATGCATGGAGGCTTGTAAAAGTACAGGAAGCAGTGACTAAAACCATTCCAAAGAAAAAGAAACACAAGAAGGCAAAGTGGTTGTCTGAGGAGGCTTTAGAAATAGCTAAGGAAAGAAGAGTAGTGAAAGGCAAAGGAGAAAGGGAAAGATATACCCAACTGAATGAAGAGTTACAGAGAATAGCAAGGAGAGATAAGAAGGCCTTCTTAAATGGATAATGCAAAGAAATAGAAGAAAACAATAGAATGGGAATGACTCTTCAAGAGATCGCTGCAAGGAAACTGGAGATTCATCAAGGAAATATTTCATGCAAGGATGGGCATGATAAAGTACAGAAATGGTAAAAAACCTAACAGAAGCAGAAGAGATTCAGAAGAGGTGGCAAGAATACACAGAAGAACTATACAAAAAAGGTCTTAATGACGTGGATAACCATGGTGCTGTAGTCACACATCTAGAGCCAGACATCCTGGAGTGTCAAGTAAAGTGTGTCTTAGGAAGCATTATTATGAACAAAGCTAGTGGAGCCAGTGGAAGTGATGGGATTTCAGCTGAGCTATTTTAAATCCTAAAAGATGGTGTTGTGAAAGTGCTGCACTCAACAAATCAACAAAGTTGGAAAATTCAGCAATGGCCACAGGACAGGAAAAGGTCTGTTTTCATTCCAACTCCAAAGAAAATCAATGCCAAAGAATGTTCCAACTATCATAAAACTTTGCTCATTTCACATGATAGCAAAGTTATGCTCAAAATCCTCAAAGGTAGGCTACAGTAGCATGTGAACTGAGAACTTCCAGATGTTCAAGCTGTGTTTCAAAGAGACAGAGGAATCAGTATTCATGGGAAACTGCCAACATTCATGGGATCACAGAGAAAGCAAGAGAGTTTCAGGAAAACATCTTTTTCTGCTTCACTGACTATGCTAAAATCTTTGACTGTATGGATCAGAACAAACAGTGGAAACGTCTTAAAGAGATGGGAGTACCAGACCACTTTACTCATCTTCTGAAAAACCTGTATGTGGATCAAGAAGCAAGAGTTAGAAACAGACATGGAACAATGGACTGATTAAAAATTGAATAAGGAGTACATCAAGACTGTATATTGTCACCCTGCTTATTTAACCATGCGAAATGCCAGGCTGGATAAAGCACAAGCTGGAATCAAGATTCCCGGGAGCAACAATAATAACATCAGATATGCAGATAGGAAAGGAAAGTGAAGTCGATCAGGTGTGTCTGACTCTTTGTGACCCCATGGACTGTAGCCTACCAGGTTCCTCTGTCCAAGGGATTTTCCAGGCAAGAATACTGCAGTGGGTTGCCATTTCTTTCTCCAGGAGATCTTCCCTACCCAGGGATTGAACCTGAGTCTCCCACACTGTAGGCAGACGCTTTAAGGTCTGAGCCAGCAGAGAAGTCTCCAGATATGCAGATGATACCACGCTTATGGAATAAAGTGAAGAGGAACTAATGAGCCTCTTAGTGAGGGTGAAAGAAGAGAGTTAAAAAGCTGGCTTGAAACTCAAAAACTTAGATCATGGCATCTGGTCCCATTAGTTCTGTTCAGTTCGGTCACTCAATCATGTAGAACTCTATGCAACCCCGTGGACTAAAGCACGGCAGGCTTCCCTGGCCATCACCAACTCCCAGAGTTTATTCAAACTCATGTCCACTGAGTTGGTGATGCCATCCAACCATGTCATCTTCTCTCATCCCCTTCTCCTCCTGCCTTCAATCCTTCCCAGCATCAGGGTCTTTTCCAATGAATCAGCTCTTCGCATCAGGTGGCCAAAGTATTGGAGTTTCAGTTTCAACCTCAGAATTTCCAGTGAATATGCAGGACTGATTTCCTTTCAGAGAGACAGGTTGGATCTCCTTGCTGTCCAATGGACGCTCAAGAGTCTTCTCCAACAACACAGTTCAAGAGCGTCAATTCTTTGGTGCCCAGCTATGTTTATACTCCAAGTCACACATCCATGCACAACTACTAGAATAACCATAACTTTGACTAGATGGACCTTTGTTGGCAAAGTAATGTCTCTGCTTTTGAATATGCTGTCTAGGTTGGTCATAACTTTTCTTCCAAGGACCAAGCATCTTTTAATTTCATGGCTTAAGTAACCATCTGCAGTGATTTTGGAACCCAAGAAAATAAAGTCTGCCATTGTTTCCACTGTTCTCCCATCTATTTCCCATGAAGTGATGGGACCGGATGCCATGCCATCTTAGTTTTCTGAATGTTGAGCTTCAAGCCAACTTTTTCACTCTCCTTTTCCACTTTCATCAAGAGGCTCTTTACTTCTTCACTTTCTGCCATAAGGGTGGTGTCATCTGCCTATCTGAGGTTATTGATATTTCTCACAGCAATCTTGATTCCAGCTTGTGCTTCATCCAGCCCAGCTTCATGATGTACTCTGCATGTAAGTTAAATAAGCAGGGTGACAATATACAGCCTTGACGTACTCCTTTTCCTATTTGGAACCAGTCTGTTGTTCTATGTCCAGTTCTAACTGTTGCTTCCTGACCTGCATATAGGTTTCTCAAGAGGCAGGTCAGGTGGTCTCGTATGCCCATCTCTTTCAGAATTTTCCACAGTTTATTGTGATCCACACAGTCAAAGGCTTTGGCATAGTCAATAAAGCAGAAATAAATGTTTTTCTGGAACTCTCTTGCTTTTTCCATGATCCAGTGGATGTTGGCAGTTTGATCTCTGGTTCTTCTGCCTTTTCTAAAACCAGCTTGAACATCTGGAAGTTCACGGTTCACGTATTGCTGAAGCCTGGCCGGGAGATTTTTCAGCATTATTTTACCAGCATGTGAAATGAGTACAATTGTGCGGTAGTTTGAGCATTCTTTGGCATTGCCTTTCTTTGGGATTGGAATGAAAACTGACCTTTTTCAGTCCTGTGGTCACTGCTGACTTTTCCAAATTTGCTATCATATTGAGCGCAGCACTTTCACAGCATCATCTTTTAGGATTTGAAATAGCTCCACTGGAATTCCATCACCTCCACTAGCTTTGTTCATAGTGATGCTTTCTAAGGCCCACTTGACTTCACATTCCAGGATGTCTGGCTCTAGGTGAGTGATCACACCGTCGTGATTATCTGGGTCATGACTATCTGCTAGTCTTTGGAACACTGTATTCAAATGGTTGTATCTTTCCTTTTCTCCTTTGCCTTTTACTTCTCTTCTTTTCACAGGCCTCCTCAGACAACCATTTTGCCTTTTTACATTTCATTTTCTTGAGGATTGTCTTGATCCCTGCCTCCTGTACAATGTCACAAACGTCCGTTCATAGATCTTCAGGCACTCTGTCTCTCAGATCTAATTCCTTGAATCTATTTGTCACTTCCACTGCTTAATCGTAACAGACTTAATGTAGGTCATACCTGAATGGTCTAGTAGTGTTCCCCACTTTCTAAAATTTCAGTCTGAATTTGCCAATAAGGAGTTCATGATCTGAGCCACAGCCAGCTCCTGGTCTTGTGTTTTCTGACTGTATAGAGCTTCTCCATCTTTGGTTGCAAAGAATATAATGAATCTGAATTCAGGATTGACCATATAGTGATGCCCACGTGTAGTCTTCTCTTGTGTTGTTGGAAGAGGGTGTTTGCTAGGACTAGTGCATTCTCTTGGCAAAACTGTTAGCCTTTGCCCTGCTTCATTCTATACTCCAAGGCCAAATTTGCCTGTTACTCCAAGTATCTCTTGACTTCTTACTTTTGCATTCCAATCCCCTATAATGAAAAGTACATCTTTTTTGGTTGCTAGTTCTAGAAGGTTTTGTAGGTCTTCATAGAACCGTTCAACTTCAGCTTCTTCAGCATTACTGGTTGGGGCATAGACTTGGATTACTGTGAAATTGAATGGTTTGCCCTGGAAACGAACAGAGGTCATTCTGTCATTTTTGAGATTGCACCCAATACTGCATTTCATCTTGTTGACTATGGACATTTCTTCTAAGGGATTCTTGCCCACTGTAGTATATATAACGGTCATCTGAGTTAAATTCACCCATTCCAGGCCATTTTATTTCAATGATTCCTAAAATGTCGACGTTTACTCTTGTCGTCTCCTGTTTGACCACTTCCAATTTGCCTTGATTCGTGGACCTGACATTCCAGGTTCCTATGCAATATTGCTCTTTATTGCATTGGACCTTGCTTCTATCACCAGTCACATCCACAACTGGGGGTTGTTTTTGCTTTGGTTCCATCTCTTCATTCTTTTGGAGTTCTCCATTGGTCTCCAGTAGCATATTGGGCACCTACCAACCTGCAGAGTTCATCTTTCAGTGTCCTATCTCTTTGCATTTTCATACTGTTCATGGGGTTCTCAAAACAAGAATACTGAAGTGGTTTGCCATTCCTCAGTGGACCACATTTTGTCAGAAATATCCACCATGACCCATCCATCTTGGGTGGCCCTAAATGATATGGCTCATAGTTTCATTGAGTTAGACAAGGCTGTGGTCCATGTGATCAGACTGGTTAGTTTTCTGTGATTAAGGTTTTCACTCTGTCTGCCCTCTGATGGAGAAGGATAAGAGGCTTATGGAAGCTTCCAAATGGGAGACACTGACTGAGGGGGAAACTGGGTCTTGTTCTTATGGGCAGGGCCATGCTCAGTTTAGTTCAGTTCAGTTCAGTCGTTCAGTCATTTCTGACTTTGCGACCCCATGAATCGCAGCATGCCAGGCCTCCCTGTACATCACCAACACTTGGAGTTCACACAGACTCACACCCATCGAGTCCGTGATGCCATCCAGCCATCTCATCCTGGGTCGTCCCCCTCTCCTCCTGCCCCCAATCTCTCCCAGCATCAGAGTCTTTTCCAATGAGTCAACTCTTCGTATGAGGTGTCCAAAGTACTGGAGCTTCATCCTTCATCATTCCTTCCAAAGAAATCCCAGGGCTGATCTCCTTCAGAATGGACTGGTTGGATCTCCTTGCAGTCCAAGGGACTCTTAAGAGTCTTCTCCAACACCACAGTTCAAAAGCATCAATTCTTCGGTGCCCAGCCTTCTTCACAGTCCAACTCTCACATCCATACATTACCACAGGAAAAACCATAGCCTTGATTAGACGGACCTTAGTCAGCAAAGTAATGTCTCTGTTTTGAATATAGTATCTAGGTTGGTCATAACTTTTCTTTCAAGGAGTAAGTGTCTTTTAATTTCATGGCTGCAGTCACTATCTGCAGTGATTTTGGAGCCCCCCAAAATAAGGTCTGACACTATTTCTACTGTTTCCCCATCTATTTCCCATGAAGTGATGGAACCAGATGCCATGATCTTCGTTTTCTGAATGTTGTGCTCTAAGACAACTTTTTCACTCTCCACTTTCACTTTCATCAAGAGGCTTTTTAGCTCCTCTTCACTTTCTGCCATAAGGGTGGTGTCATCTGCATATCTGAGGTTATTATATTTCTCCTGGCAATCTTGATTCCAGCTTGTGTTTCTTCCAGTCCAGCATTTCTCATGATGTACTCTGCATATAAGTTAAATAAGCAAGGTGACAATATGCAACCTTGATGTACTCCTTTTCCTATTTGGAACCAGTCTGTTGTTCTATGTCCAGTTCTAACTGTTGCTTCCTGACCTGCATACAGATTTCTCAAGAGGCAGGTTAGGTGGTCTGGTATTCCCATCTCTTTCAGAATTTTCCACAGTTTATTGTGATCCACACAGTCAAAGGCTTTGGCATAGTCAATAAAGCAGAAATAGATGTTTTTCTGGAACTCTCTTGCTTTTTCCATGATCCAGCGGATGTTGGCAATTTGATCTCTGGTTCCTCTGCCTTTTCTAAAACCAGCTTGAACATCAGGGAGTTCACGGTTCACGTATTGCTGAAGCCTGGCTTGGAGAATTTTGAGCATTACTTTACTAGCATGTGAGATGAGTGCAATTGTGCGGTAGTTTGAGCATTCTTTGGCATTGCCTTTCTTTGGGATTGGAATGAAAACTGACCTTTTCCAGTCCTGTGGCCACTGCTGAGTTTTCCAAATTTGCTGGCATATTGAGTGCAGCACTTTCACAGCATCATCTTTCAGGATTTGAAACAGCTCAACTGGAATTCCATCACCTCCACTAGCTTTGTTCGTAGTGATGCTTTCTAAGGCCCACTTGACTTCACATTCCAAGATGTCTGGCTCTAGATTAGTGATCACATCATCATGATTATCTGGGTCGTGAAGATCTTTTTTGTACAGTTCTTCTGTGTATTCTTGCCACCTCTTCTTAATATCTTCTGCTTCTGTTAGGTCCATACCATTTCTGTCCTTTATCGAGCCCATCTTTGCATGAAATATTCCCCTGGTATCTCTAATTTTCTTGAAGAGATCTCTAGTCTTTCCCATTCTGTTGTTTTCCTCTATTTCTTTGCATTGATCCCTGAGGAAGGCTTTCTTATCTCTTACTGCTATTCTTTGGAACTCTGCATTCAGATGCTTATATCTTTCCTTTTCTCCTATGCTTTTCGCCTCTCTTCTTTTCACAGCTATTTGTAAGGCGTCCCCAGATAGCCATTTTGCTTTTTTGCATTTCTTTTTCATAGGAATGGTCTTGATCCCTGTCTCCTGTACAATGTCACGAACCTCATTCCATAGTTAATCAGGCACTCTATCTATCAGATCTAGACCCTTAAATCTATTTCTCACTTCCACTGTATAATCATAAGGGATTTGATTTAGGTTATACCTGAGTGGCCTAGAGGTTTTCCCTACTTTCTTCAATTTGAGTCTGAATTTGGCAATAAGGAGTTCATGATCTGAGCCACAGTCAGCTCCCAGTCTTGTTTTTGTTGACTGTATAGAGCTTCTCCATCTTTGGCTGCAAAGAATATAATCAATCTGATTTCGGTGTTGACCATCTGGTGATGTCCATGTGTAGAGTCTTCTCTTGTGTTGTTGGAAGAGGGTGTTTGCTATGACCAGTGTGTTTTCTTGGCAAAACTGTCTTTGCCCTGCTTCATTCCGGATTTCAAGGCCAAATTTGCCTGTTACTC
The DNA here is from genome assembly GCA_006410935.1 of Redunca redunca. Lineage (NCBI taxonomy): Eukaryota > Metazoa > Chordata > Mammalia > Artiodactyla > Bovidae > Redunca > Redunca redunca. The sequence goes on from SJYQ01004924.1 coordinate 119,314, forward strand.
CAGGTGTTTCTTGACTTCCTACTTTTGCATTCCAGTCTCCTATAATGAAAAGGACATCTTTTTGGGGTGTTAGTTCTAAAAGATCTTGTAGATCTGACAGAATGTAGTCCCCTGAAGAAGGGAATGGCAAGCCACTTCAGTATTCTTGCCTTGAGAACCCCATGAACAGTATGAAAAGGCAAAATGATAGGATAGCAAAAGAGGAACTCCCCAGGTCATTAGGTGCCCAATATGCTACTGGAGATCAGTGGAGAAATAAGTCCAGAAAGAATGAAGGGATGGAGCCAAAGCAAAAACAGTACCCAGTTGAGATTGTGACTGGTGATAGAAGCAAGATCCGATGCTGTAAAGAGCAATATTGCATAGGAACCTGGAATGTCAGGTCCATGAATCAAGGCAAATTGGAAGTGGTCAAACAAGAGATGGCAAGGGTAAAGGTCAACATTCTAGGAATCAGTGAACTAAAATGGACTGGAATGGGTGAATTTAACTCAGATGACCATTACCTCTACTACTACGGGCAGGAATCCCTCAAAAGAAATGGAGTAGCCATCATGGTTAACAGAAGAGTCCGAAATGCAGTACTTGGATGCAATCTCAAAAGCGACAGAATGATCTCTGTTAGTCTCCAAGGCAAACCATTCAATATCACAGTTATCCAAGTCTATACCCCAACCAGTAATGCTGAAGAAACTGAAGTTGAACGATTTTATGAAGACCTACAAGATCTTTTAGAACTAACACCCAAAAAAGATGTCCTTTTCATTATAGGGGCCATGCTCAGTAAATCTTAATTCAATTTTCTGTTGATGGGCGGGGGTGTGTTTCCTCCCTGTTATTTGACCTGAGGCCAAACTGTAGTGGAGGTCATGAAGATAATGGTGACCTCCTTCAAACGGCCCCATACATGCATTGCTACATTCAGTGCCCCCCAACCCTGCAGCTGCTAAGTTGCTAAGTCACTTCAGTCGTGTCTGACTCTGTGTGACCCCATGGACTACATACACCCAGGTTCCTCCATCCATGGGATTTTCCAGGCAAGAGTACTGGAGTGAGTTGCCATTGCCTTCTCCTAACCCTGCAGCTGCTGCTGCTGCTGCTAAGTCGCTTCAGTCGTGTCCGACTCTGTGCGACCCCATAGGTGGCAGCCCACCAGGCTCCCCCATCACTGGGATTCTCCAGGCAAGAACACTGGAGTGGGTTGTCATTTTCTTATCCAATGCATGAAAGTGAAAAGTGAAAGTGAAATCGCTGTCGTGTCCGACTCTTCGCGACCCCATGGACTGCAGCCTACCAGGCTCCTCCATCCATGGGATTTTCCAGGCAAGAGTACTGGAGTGGGATGCCATTGCCTTCTCCTAACCCTGCAGCACTTCGTGGTAAATAGAAGGGGGAAAAGAGGAAGCAGTGACAGATTTTCTTTTTTGGGGCTCCAAAATCACTCTAGATGGGGACTGATGCTGCTACTGTTGCTAAGTCGCTTCAGTCATGTCCAACTCTGTGAGACCCCATAGACGGCAGCCCATCAGGCTCCCCCATCCCTGGGATTCTCCAGGCAAGAATACTGGAGTGGGTTGCCATTTCCTTCTCCAATGCATGAAGGTGAAAAGAGAAAGTGAAGTCGCTCAGTTGTGTCTGACTCAGTGACCCCGTGGACTGCAGCCTACCAGGCTCCTCCACCCATAGGTTTTTCCAGGCAAGAGTACTGGCGTGGGGTGCCATTGCCTTCTCCAAGATGGTGACTGCAGCCATGAAATTAAAAATGCTTACTCCCTGGAAGGAAAAATCTAGACAACATATTAAAAAGCAAGAATCACTTTGCTGAAAAGGTCTGTATCATCAAAGTTATGGAGTTTCTGGTAGTCATTTATCTGTTTGAGAGTTTTACCATAAAAAAGGCTGAGCGCCGAAGAAATGATGCTTTTGAATTGTGGTGCTGGATCCTTGGAGAACAAAGTAGTAAATCCTAAAGGAAACCAAGCCTGAATATTCATTGGTTGCTGATGCTAAATATCCAATACTCTGGCCACCTAATGTGAAGAACCGACTTACTGGAAAAGACCCTGACGCTGTGAAAGAGTGAAGGCACAAGCAGAAGGGGTCGGCAGAGGATGAGGCGGTTAGATAGCATCTCTTACTCAATGGACATGAATCTGAGCAAACTCTGAGAGATGGTGGAGCACAGAGGCATCTGGTGTGCTGTAGCCCCAGGGGTTGCAAAGTGTTTACACAATTTAGGGACTGAAAAACAACACATATTGTGTATAATTGTATTCAAGGCTGCAATTAAGTGTTTAGCAGCTAATTAAATGCCACTTATGTTTAATATGTTTGAATATTTGTATCATTCCTGAATACATCATTTCTATATTTTTATAATTTTACCTTTGATTTCATTTCTTGGCCAGATGGAATGTAATCTTAAGTAAATTTTCTATGAAAGATATTTGAGGGGTGGTATATTTTCTCAGTCCTTACATATTCAACAGTTTCTTTTGACTTTTTATATCATAAAATTCCATATATATTCATATCATGTTATGACATAGGTTTTAATAATTGATTTTCATTATTGATCATGTTTTCTTAAATCTTTTATAACTGCTCTTCATGCACCCTTGGACCACGAACTCTTCAGAGTGGTGACTAGGATCAGAAACAGAAATGATAGATGTTGTTTAAGAACTTATGTTCCAGAGACAGTTCTAAAGACTTTGCATATATAACATTCAATAGGAACCACTACCCTGTGGACCAAAAGTACTATTATTATTCCTCTTTTACAGGTGAGGAAATTGGCATGGAGGTTTCATTCACCTTCTTCAGGTTGCAAAGATAGTATAAGTCAGGATTCCATTTGTAACAAAGTCTAATTCCTGAACTCTCACACTGACCATCAGTCTACATTGGTATAGTCATATATGATATACAAATTTTGGTAACTATTTCAAACCTATCCCCAAAGGAAAGTTTAAGGATTTTCCTGTTAAGGTATTAGCAAAACAAAGCCCTTTGGCAAACCTGAGACACCAAGGTCTATAGACTCTAGACCGTGATATACAAAAAAGCATTCCCTATGAAATTTGAAGTTTAGATTTCTAGTTACATCAATCTAGTCAAACTCTCTGTGCTGCAGATTTTTCACTTTTTAATAGTTACTAAGGTTCACATCCAAGCCAGGAAAAGTCAGCAAAAAGGACTGAGCCTCCAAATTCAAGTATTTCACTTTGCCATAGTTCTTAGTTCTCCCAGACAGACCAGAGATAGTTTTCTTTTAACTGCTGAATTCAAAGAAGAAAAATAGAAAGGGGAATGAAAGAGAAGACAGCAGCCAGCACCAGTCCACCGGATTAGCATCCAAAGCAAGACTTCTGAAGACAAAAACTGAATTTAGCTGAGCTTTGTAGCAGTGGTGGCAGGGATGTTAGTCAATGGAAATGGTGGTTGTTTCAATCAGAAAAGTCTGGAGCTACAGAGATTGTTGACTCTTTTTTGCTATAATTAAAGAATACCATTTGCGTGTATAACAATTTCACTGTGCTTTGTAAAAAATTTGCTTTAGATAATGGTATCTTTTTTTTACCTTAATTATTTATAATCCCAGGGAAAGTAACAACTGTTTTACACTAGAAATTTCTCAGAAGCAAAGCCTGTGTCTAATTAAACTTTGGGTATGTTCAGCATTTTACATTATCTAGCATACTGTATTAATATTTTTCATGAAAATTTTTGGTGAAGCAGCATAAGCAAAGGGCAGTTTCTCCGAGTTTCAAAGAAAATGAATTGAATAGAATTAGAGATTTCAAGTACAAAGATATATTTCAAGAAACTTTCTATAAATAGGAAGATACAAACAGGTGGTAGTTGATAGGTAAAGTGGAATCAAAAGAAATAAATACTTTCTTTTCTTACAGATAGAATAACAGTATTTTCTATACTGTTGGTATTGATGGAAATAACCTCCAAAAATTTGTGATGTATGAAGATGGGGGGCCTTCCTGGAGTTACGTCTTTCAGAAAGTTGTGGGAATGGGAGAATATATAGCATTTTACATAGATGAATACATGTCCCCACCCCCGCCCCCCCGTGATAGTAAATGAAAAGGTGAAGTATGTCCGTAGAGATGCTAGAGAGCCTGTGAAAGTTCTCTGCTGGTTGCTTCAGTATTCTTAGTCCAGTAGAGAGCAAGGCAATCAATTAAGACTGAACATGGGTGATAAGTTGAGGATAGAAGAATAGATGTGAAACACATTTCTAAGAGAATGAAAGAAAAATAAATTTGAATGTAGAGTATGGTTGCTAAAAAAGCATTTTAAGATCCTCTTAAAGTTTATTATAGTACCTATTGTCATTTTGCTGTTGTTCTCTTTGTGCATTCTCCTCCTCCCTTTTTTCTTGATTAGAGTACTCAAAAGGTTATCTTTGTGTGTGTGTGTGTGTGTGTGTGTGTGTGTTTTCCCTCTTCACCTTACTGACTTTTATTTGGTTTATGTGTTGTACTTAGTCACTCAGTAATATCCCTGTCTTTGGACCACATGGACTGAAGCTTGCCCGGCTCCTCAGTATGGGATTTCCCAAGCAAGAATAATTGGAGTGGGTTTTGACATTCTTCTCCATTTTTGGCTTATTAGCTCTATAATATTTATGTTTCCCTAGTCATCAATTTATTTTTTATCACTTTCGAATACTTTATTCTCTCACCTGTAGCTTTATCTTGTTCTTTTTCTAACTTTATATGTTGGATGTTTAATTCAATTATTTTCAGGTTTTCTCATCATTATTTTGAGAACTAAGGATATTTTTCCCCTGAAAATTGGATGGTGTCTCATCAATAGATTCTGATATGTAGTGTCCAAAATATTAGTATGCTGCAGTTTTTAAACATTAAATAATAGAGTAAGTAGTTTTGAACTTTTCAAATAAAATAGTTTTGGCNAAGTTAACATAAAATATCGTTTATAATTCATCTCATTGAGAAATATCTTTAATTTTATCCTCCAATTTGTGCTTTCAGATATAAAGCACCTTAAGTGGCAGGAATTATCCCATTGTATTATGAAAACTTTTCCCAATGAGCTGCTTTATAGACAGAAATTCTAGAGAGTGTTTATATTTCATAATTTGCATTATAATAGATGTTTTTCACAAAACAATGCACTCAACTGGCAGCTCTTTAATGTGTACAGAGAACTGTATTCTATTAAGCTAAGCATGATTTTTTTTATGAAGAAGAGTAATTATTTTCTTGGACACCTGGAGACTGTGTAAGAATTGAAATACCAACGACAGAATAGGTGATTGTATTGATAGATAAGACTGGGCCTCATTGATTCTCCTAAGCAAATCAATATGGACAGCTTTCAACAGAGTGACAGTCTTTGGTCACTGTTTTCATGAAACTAAAAAGCAAATTATTAACATCTTATTAACATCACTTTAACTTTATATATTGAAAAGCAGAGACATTACTTTCCAAACAAAGGTCCGTCTAGTCAAGGCTATGGTTTTTCCAGTGGTCATGTATGGATGTGAGAGTTGGACTATAAAGAAAGCTGAGCACCAAAGAATTGATGCTTTTGAACTGTGGTATTGGAGAAGACTCTTGAGAGTCCCTTGGACTGCAAGGAGATCCAACCAGTCCATCTTAAAGGACATCAGTCCTGGGTGTTCATTGGAAGGACTGATGCTGAAGCTGAAACTCCAATACTTTGGCCACCTGATGTGAAGAGCTGACTCATTTGGAAAGACCCTGATGCTGGGAAAGATTGAGGGCAGGGAGAAGGGGACAACAAAGGTTGAGATGGTTGGATGGCATCACCAACTTGATGGACATGAGTCTGAGTGAACTCCGGGAGTTGGTGATGGACAGGGAGGCTGGCATGCTGCAGTTCATGGGGTCACAGAGAGTCGGACATGACTGAGCAACTGAACTGAACTGAACTGAACTGTAGGTGTGCCATATATTATTTCAATTAATCATCACCATAAACTGAGGCAGCTTGTGCAATCTTGCCTGTGTATTTTCTGTGGACTGACAATGCATGTCCTTGTGTTTTCAACTGTAGGCAGAAAGGGTACAGTGAATTAGCATTTCAAAATGTTAATTACAGGTTTCAAAGAGGTTGCATGGAGTTAGTGGTGCTGTGAAATATGAGGCAGGCAAGGAAAGGCACAGCATATTTCTAACCTTTGTGTTCCTGAACCTGTTTGCCTATACGCTTTAACCTGTACACATGTGCAACTAAATTTTTAATTGAGGCTAGGCACAGATGATAGAAGGTTATGTCCTCAGGCTAGATTCTGTTGTTTGGTGTTACATAATGCCAAAACACATGTGATTCATGTGTTTTGGAGACTGGACAAGTTGAAGAGGTATTAGTATCCTTTATGTTTGACACGAAGCACTCTGTGAACTATCAGAAGAAAAATTTGGAAATAAATCATGTCATGGCAAAGCAGCAACAGTTTTGATAAGCATCAAGTAGGCAAGGTTTTTAGAAGAGAGATCTTCCTTATGTGAGTTGGAATGAAGCAATCTAGAAAATCTGTCAAGACCAACATTTTGAATAATAAAAAATTCCTCCATAGAACCAGAGCTTGCTGAGATGGTATCCTGATTTGTCTTTGGGAAGACAAGGAGAAGAAAATATAGTAACTATTTCTTAAGAGATTTTGCTGTGGGAAGCTGAAGTTTCATAAAAAGTGAGATGGATGCTCTTTCTCTCATGCAGTTTTGTGATGTTAGACAATCCTTTGTTGAGAAATAAGGACTTAAAAGAAATGGTTTTTAAAGCAAACTACAAAAGCATTGTTACTTTTTATCTTAAAATATTCCAGAAAGTTTAGTCTCAGATCTAGCCAGTTTAGATTTGGGAATAAGATATATATACACTGTGAGAATTCTCATATGACTTGATGGACTGTGAATCATGTTTAGAGAAAAGTCTATATTAGAAATGGGTTGATGTATATGACATCAAGTTCTTATTGTTGATTATTTTATAGTGAATTCTAATTCAATTCAAATGCAAGGTTCAAGATACCACTTGATTTTTGGTTAAGATCAAAGTTTCCTGGGAAGTAGGAGCTGGGGAAGAGAGCGAGGGTGTGTCATATCACTGAACTCTGTCTGGGTTATACTGCTCTATACATTCAGAGAAGGCAATGGCACCCCACTCCAGTACTCTTGCCTGGAAAACTCCATGGGCAGAGGAGCCTGGTGGGCTGCAGTCTATGGGGTCGCTAAGAGTCAGGCACGACTGAGCAACTTCACTTTCACTTTTCACTTCCATGCATTGGAGAAGGAAATGGCAACCCACTCCAGTGTTCTTGCTTGGAGAATCCCAGGGACAGAGGAGCCTGATGGGCTGCTGTCTATGGGGTCGCACAGAGTTGGACATGACTGAAGCAGCTTAGCAGCAGCATACATTACATTATCTCTATGAAGTTCTGTAGAAAAACATTATTTTAGAGACAAATGCTGTAAGATAGAGCTTTCTTTGAAAAATTGGTATTTCCCCTTCTGGGCAGTAGGAACAATTATAAAGCACAGATCTAAACTAGTGACCTATATCTAACACTACAGATATATTCTGTTTTACTACACATCGTTTTAAATAGTAAAAATAACTAATAT
>SJYQ01004924.1:137958-173723 GCA_006410935.1 Redunca redunca
AAACATTGTGATTCAAAATATTGTTTATAACAGTGAAAAAATGATAGGAACCTAAATATCCAACAATAGAAGATGTGATAACAAACTCTAGTATATTGAAATGGTGGAACATCCTGTAATCACTAAAACACATTCTGCAGAAATATGCTTATGAACTTTGAAAAGCTAATAGACTTTTAATAGAAAAAATATGCTACCAAATATCAGGAGGAATATTACAATAAATACATATTATATATTTATAAATATATATGTGTGTAGCCTGTATGTTTGTATATCATCATTTTATTAATCAGTTTGTTAGCAGAGGTGGACAACCCAAATAATGTTTCTGCTTTCATGGAGTGTATGTTCTGCAAAGGAAAGGCTAACAACAAATGCTGCATACAAATTAACAAAATAAATTCTAATTTGCTGACTACTCTGAGGCAAAGAAAGGAATAATTCCTGCATTAGGGAAAATGATGACACTTTAATAGGGAACTCTGGAAAGAGGCCTTCAAGGTAGTAATATTTGAATGGAGATTTAAACGAAAAGAAAGAGCTAATTATGAGAGACCTGAGGAACACTGCCTTCTTGGGAGAAGGAACAGCAAGGACAAGGATGCTCAGACAGGAATAAGCTTGCAAGGAGGGCTGAAGCAGAAAAAAGGTCTCTATGCTGGGGTCCCTGCACCCCGAGAGGTGTGTGAGAGAAAGTCTGAGATCCTGGAGGTATAATGACCCTGCTGCGTCCCGAGTATTTAAAAGAAAAAGTGCTTTAATCTTAGTGCAGTCTATGAATTTTTTATAGTTACAAAAACAATGAAACAATTTTATTTTTAAAATTACCTTGCCTTGGCAAGTAAAAATTCACAGAGAATCTTCAGCATTGTCCTCTTAAGACAACACTGTTTTGTGTTCCCCAACAGTTTAACAGGGGATCAGGTTCACTGAATCGCAGCTAATTGTAAAGCTTTCAAAATTAGCAGAAATCTCCCATTAAGGGCCCAGTGATTATGTGTACTGGTTTTTCTGGCCTGATTTGTTACTGGGTAAAAGATGCCATTACAGTGTAATCTCATGCATTTTAAAAGCTGTTATTCCCGATCATTTGAAGGAGCTGACTGGGTCTCTTACATTAGCAGAGATTCGCTAAACACAGTAAATACTAACAATCCATTTTATTTTAAGGCACTTCACAGAAATTAGTGGATCTATGTAATTAGTTAAAAGTTACCGAATGTCACTATTGCTTCATGCTAACCCTGCTAAATAAATATTAGTTGTAATTTTTGTGTAAGTAATAATTTTGTCAAACCCAGAAAACTTTTTTATTTTAGGTTTATGACAAGTAATTTCTAGGTGTATTTTCTTAATTTTATAATAATTGGTAGATGGGCTCCCAAATCTCTAGTTTTGAATATTGATCATTTTAAGCCATTTTCAATTTGATTCCAAATTATGTTATCTGCTTTACTTTTATATCTCTCAAAATTAGAAAAAAAAACAAGTCACACTAAAAATAATCGCTGTACATTTCTACCTTATTTTAATGTTATCTTTCACACATACGAAGTTCTTTTAAAAATAAACAGAGTCAAAGGAAGGATATCATACATGGATCAGAAAAGTATTTTTGTATGTTAATTTTCTATGGTTGTGGAAATAACAAAAGTAACACAATAAATAGCCTCATTTAAAAACTAAAGGGGTCATGAAATTCTCCCCTTTCCAAGTTTAATTAAAATTACAAAATACAGCTTCTCTAGGTGAAACCGCTTTTAAAAAAAATGTTCAGTGCTTTCCCGCGTGTGTAAGAGAATACTTCTGTGTCATACAATACTGAACTTTTATGGCTCTCATTCTAATCACATAAATTTTAGAAAGGATTTTAGGTGCTCAGTGTTGAAAATCCCTAATCTTCTAAATTGGTGTTGTCCATTCCTAGAAAATACTATTAATTTTGTTTTATAAACCTTTTTTAGAACAGTACTCTTTAATAGAAATAGCTGCACATGTAGTTTAAAATGTTCTAGACGTCATTTAAAACAGGAAAAATAAATACAGGCATACCTCACTTTATTGCACTTTGCTTCTTGTGCTTTGCAGATGCTGGGGATCTTTAAAAAAATAATAATAATAATTGAAGGTTTGTGAAAACCCTATGTTGAGCAGGGCTTGCCTGGTGGCTCAGAAGGTAAAGAATCCGCCTGCAGTGCAGGAGACCCAGGTTCAGTCCCTGATTGAGAAGATCCCCTGGAGGAGGAAATGTCAGCCAACTCCGGTATTCTTGCCTGGAGAATTTAATGGACAGAGGAACTTGGCGGGCTACAGCCTAAAGAGTCAGGCATGGCTGAGTAACACTATCTCAAGCAAGCCTGTGGGTGCCATTTTCTACAGCCTCTGCTCACTCTGTGATTCTGTCACATTTTGATATTTCAAACTTTTTCATTATTATTATATTGTGGTGATCCGTGATCAGTGATCTTTGATATTAATATAGCAAGAAGACTAAGACTCCCAAGGTTCAGATGATGGTTAGCATTTTTTAGCAACACAATATTTTTAAATTAGGGTATGTATATTGTTTATTTGTTTTTTAGACATAATGCTACTGTACACTTAAAAGACTACAGTTCAGTGTAAACATAACTTTTATATGCATTGGGAAACCAAAATATTTGTGTGACTCACTTTATTGTGATATTTGTTTTATTGCTGTGGTCTGGAACAAAACTAGCAATATCTCTGAGGCATGAAATCATGTTAATAATGTTTTATTTAAACCAATATATCCAAAATATTCTCATTTCAGTATGTGGTAATAGCCACATTTCCAGTGCCTATGGCCACCTGTGGCTTGCAGCTCCTAATCGGGCAGTGAAGCTTTAGAAGATGCACTGATCTATGATTTAAAAGAATTCCTATTTTTCTCCAAAAGGTAAACTATTTTTCATTTAACAAAGATAGTTAACAAGGCGGCAAGAAATTAAACGACTGATTAGGCACTTTTACATTGTGGAAAAACAACCAGCTATCACAGTATTTGGTTTAAGTTTTTGCATTTTTCCATTAACTAGGATGTTTTAGCCTGGGTAGTCAGAGTCTTGTGTGCTCCAAGAACCTATTGTATTAATTCACCAAGACTTCTTTGCATTCCATTTTCCACAGATACCTCATTTTCTCTCCAGCCTATGACTTTAAACAAGCCATGCCTTCTACCTGGAATAAATGAAGTGAAAGTTGCTCAGTTGTATCTGACTCTTTGCGACCCTGGACTGTAGGCTGCCAGGCTCCTCTGTCCATGGAATTCTCCAGGCCAGAATACTGGAGTTCTCTCAGTTCTCTAGCCATTCTCTCCTCCAGGGGATCTTGCCAACCCAGGGATCAAACCCAGGTCTCCCACACTGCAGGAGGATTCTTTGCCGTCTGAGTCACTGACTTTGAATGAGTCATTCCTTCTACCTGGAATAAGCTTCTCTCATTTTTCCAGCAGTCAAAATACCAGGGCTTCCCTGGTGGCTCGGATGCTGAACAATCTGCTTGCAATGTGGGAGACCTGGGTTTGATCCCTGGGTTGGCAAGATCCCCTGGAGGACGGCATGACAATCTACTCCAGTATTCTTGCCTGGAGAATCCCCATGGACAGAGGAGCCTGATGGGCTACCGTCCACGGGGTTGCAAAGAGTTGGACATGACTGAGAGACTAAGATACACACACATTTTTCATGCAGTCAAAGCTCTGCTTATATTCAAGGCTTGGTTCAAATGACATACCCTCAAGCAAGGCTATTGGTGCCATTTACTCTGAATAAATTCACTGTAGACTCCCACAAGCAACTTAGTTGACTCTTCACTTGTGGCACTCGCATAGGGTCTGTGTGTGTATTTCTTTCTATACCACCTGTTGATTTGGTATTTATATGATTGTTTTACTTCCCTCTCCCTCCAACTGCACTATGGAGACACTGTGAGTAGACAGTATACTTTATTCATTTTTGCCAGTCTGACATTAGTCAGAGTATAATACAAGATAGGTTACTATTGGTTATATATTATATTTTGGCACCCCAAAGTATTCTGTTATTTAACTTCTTTAGATAACTACAATTCTGAATTTTTTTCTGCAGGCAATAAAATTCCCAAGGCACATTAACTTTGCATGTGTACACACATATGTGATGTGATTCTGTAACTTCAGTGTGACCTCTCATAGGTGGTCACTTTTTGAAGGGCCATGACTATTCATCAAAAAGACCATTCATTATCACTGTTTCCTTAAATATTCTACAGCTATTTTTCACAGTAGGAAATCATTTTCTACAACTTTTCCATGTTGTGTATTTAAATATTAGCTCCTCTAGATTGGAACCCTTTTCAAGAGCAATGATTATCTTTATTTTTATTCAACTCTCCCTGTAACACCAAAAAACAAGCATAAGGTAGATACTGGTTTCAATAAAAACGTATTGGTGAACTCAAAAATATTTCTCCATAACAGTTATGTATAATATTTAAACATTACTAAATTGGCAATATAGTTAAGTATGTTTATATTGTCTAATTTATAATAAACCCTACTTAGTTATTCAAGTGGATGTGGTATGCCTATTTTATACTTGAATTCATTCATTTAGCATATTGAGTGCTACAAGTCTAGCAAATATGCTGGAGACTGAGGGTGCATTAATGAATACAAGGAACAAGATCCTGCCCTTTTATATTTTACAGTGTAATGGGAAATACAGATAGCAAATAAGTAACAAATGTATACAGATAATGTTCTTAATTCAATGAAGAACACATGATTGAGAAAGAATACCAAGGGGAATCCACATAGATGAAGTGGGTAGGGCCTCCATGAGTAAGGGACATTTAAACTGGATTGGGGCAGGAGGAGAAGGGGATGACAGAGGATGAGATGCTGGATGGCAACACCGACTCGATGGACATGAGTTTGGGTAAATTCTGGGAGCTGGTGACAGACAGGGAGGCCTGGCGTGCTGCGATTCATGGGGTCGCAAAGGTTGGACATGACTGAGCGACTGAACTGAACCTGGATCTGAAGGACTAACACAGAATTGCTATAAGAAGATCAGGAGAGAGAGCATTCCCAGGAGAGCCAACAGCATGAGTAAGACAGAGCATGGTGCCTGCTGGGATTTCAGAGATGGCCACTGCAGCTAAGACTCAGTGGCTTGAAATGAAGGTAGAAGGATGGGCAATGCACAGGATTAAGCTGAGATCTGTAGGCAACAATAGGTTTTTACTTAAAAGATTTTGTGTAATGTGGGTGTCATTAATATTTAACAGAAGAATCTGCAGAAGCAAGTGGAGGAGGGCAAGAGAGTAAACAGAATAAGAATAAGGGGCACACTCTAGGAGTTCCTAGGATAGAAGATGACGACTTGGGCAGAGTCATAGCAGTGGTGATAAGGAAAGGAGAAGACAACATATTTGGATTGATTTGGAGAAGACTTAAGGGATAGTATGGGAGGATTAAAGGCGGGTAAAAAATCAAGACTAACATGCTTCTGATTTGCAACTTATGGGTGTGTTAAAACCTTTTTTTTTTTTAATGGGCAAGACTAAGAGAGAAGCAATTAGGAGGCTGTAAGACAAACAAACTTGAAACTTAAGTTTGAGTTATCTGTTTGATACCCAATAAAATGCAGGATAAACACATTATTATAAAAATCTGGGGCTCGGGAAATTTAGGAGGACAAAAGTACAATTCATTGAATTCATGGAATTCATTGAGATAGGTAGATAGTCTTTAAAATTCATGGAACTGGATGAAAACTTCTGGAGAAAAAGGAAGGAGGGGGTCTCCAGACTAAACCCTGGGGAACATCTGTATATGAGCTCAGGCTGCCATAATAAATACTATAGACTGGGTGACTTAACATCATTTATTTCTGGAAGTTGGCAAGTCCAAGATCAAGCTGCCAGCAGATTTGGTTCTTGGTGAGTGCCTTCTCTCTGGCTTGCAGACATCTGCCTTTTCTTTGTGTTCTCAAATGGAGGAGAGAGTGAGAGCTTTGGTGTTCCTCCCCTATTTATAAGGGCACTAATCCCATCATGAGACCTTCACTCTCCTGACCTCATCTAAAGCTAATCACATCCCCTAAACTCTCTCTCCTAATACCATCACTCTGGGAATTAGGCTTCAACATGTAAATTTTGGGCAGATTAAAACATTTAGTTGATAACAACTGGTAGAGTTTTGTTTGAGGAGGCAGCACTGTAGAAGCAGGCATAAAACCCAGACAGTATAGTGTCATTAGAGTCTTCCCCCGCAAAAAATCTTTCTGTTGTTTTTTAGTGCACTTTGGTTAAAACATCAAAAGGCTTATTGTGATGTATAAATCCCAGTGTTTTGAAAAAGGATGAGAACAACTCCAGGAAATGCTGCTGAAATGTAGCAAAATGGACTTAAATAATTTGGTGATGTCAATAAGACTGGCTTCCCTGGAGTGGAGGTATTAGAAGCCAGACTGGCCTGAACTGGGTGATACTTACAGAGGAGGGAGCCGGTGGAGACCAAGTGGCTGTCAGAGGCAAGAGAGCAACATAGTAACTGGGAAAGAACATGGACAGAGAAAAGATACATATAGACAGGGACTGCTCTTACACATTTCCATCAGCTTGCAAAATCTAGGCTCAAGTGTGTCCGAGATAAGAGTAGTTGCAGTGCCCTCCGTGGTGGGAGTGGGACTCAGAAAGAGAAGCTACAGTCGGGTGTTTGCCACCCAAACTATTTTTCTTGTTCCTATCCAGCAGCCAGCTGCTAGGATCGAGTGACAGGAAATTCCTGCTGACAGCCCATGTTTTCTCTCACTTTCTCTAGTTAGCAGTCTGCTGTTTCTTTATTATTCCTTACTTATCCAACTCTGGTAAGTCTCAGCTTTCAGCCACTTTCTTTTTACCTTCCCAGACTATATATAGCTTATTCTTATGAGGTTAATTGAAATCAGAAAAAGTTCAGTTCAGGGTTTACCGGAACAGTTTTGTGATGTAATGATGCATAGGTAATAAGCCTCTATTTAGATAGTTTTAATGGATAACCTCATTAATATTTTTACAACACACTTGAAGGAGAAAATGGTAGATTAGGCAGTGATTGATATTTATTTATTGAGCGCTCTGTTTCATATGCTGGTATAAGTGCTTTATGTGAAATGTTATTTAAATTTCACAATAACTCAGTCAGCTATTATTTTCATCCTCATTGTATAGATAAATAAAGAGGTTAAATGAATTAAGATCATGCATTTTCAAGTCTTGGAGCCAGGAGTTCATTCAAGTAATCTGACACAAAGCCTAAGCTTTAACCCTTAAATTCTACTACATGAGGAACCATTACATAGTATGGATGGAGGTCCGAGCAAAGTTTAGAATCATGTGGTTCCTCAGAGATAGTGCTCTCTGAAAGGATCAGTTTGATCCAAACACCAAATGGAGAGAACCATGTCTCTGTCTAAAACTTATAAGCAGTAGTACTAGCTGCAGCTACAGCAGCTGCTCTTAATGAGTTATCCTCTGAATGGTGCCTGAGTGTCAGGCACTGTCCCAACCACTTTACTTGTGGCATTTTCATTTCATCTTCCCAACAGTGTTGTCCAGAGGGCTCATGCTGATCTTCATCTCACAGACGAGGGAAATGGGATTCACCGTGGCCGAGTAATCCACAACCTAGCCACTAAGTGTGAAAGTGAAGTGAAGTGGCTCAGTCGTGTCCGACTCTTTGTGACCCCATGGACAGGATCCTCCATCAGTGGGATTCTCCAGGCAAGAGTACTGGAGTGGGTTGCCATTTCCTTCTCCAGGAGATCTTCCCAACCCAGGGATCGAACCCGGGTCTCCCTCATTGCAGGCAGACGCTTCATCATCTGAGCCGCCAGGAAGCCACTAAGCGTAGGAGGACTCAATATTACTCTGCAGTTTAAGTTGTCAGTCTCAAAATCTTGAATACTTTTACTTGTTCAAAATTCTTACTGAGTATAGCCATTTCTCCATAGTCCATTTCTATTTTCTAAACCTTTTAATCTCAATTTGGGAGCCATTTGTAGGTGACATTTTGTTGATTTTTAATGAAAGCAAAATACAGAAAGTCCATACTTTGAGCATTCTCAGTGAAGCTTATTTCCATTCAAAATGTTTCCTTTTACTAAAACTTAATAGTCAACTATTTGGACTTTATGTTTGTTTTCTTCTTCCCTGCTGCCTTTACTGGTAATTGTCCTATGAAATATTTCTGTAGTAATTTTTAGCCATCACTTTACTTTGTATATCATTCTCAACACTGTATACATTTGAAATGTAAATTCAAACATAATGCATAATGCCAGAAGTGGACTTTTATATAGTGATATAAAACTGTTTTGAAACACATGTTCTAGAACCATATGCTTTGGAATGTGAATAAAACAAAACAAAACTTTGGACAGAGAAAGTTTCAGGTTCCATGTTTTATTCCTATAAAGAATAAGAATCTTTATTCCTTATAAGAATAAGCTCATCATTTTTTTCACAAGCTATGACAAGTTTTATATTCGGCAGAAGAAAACAGCTTTAAAAAGCCCAAGAACAGGAATTATAACTTTTTAAAAATTTTTGAAAGCTATAGACATAGTAAAACTGCCTTTGATGAACAACTGTGATGTTTCAAAACATTTTTATTTACACATCAAGTGCAATGATCTTTGTTATCACTCTTAGAGTTACATAGGTTTAATCTTTGCTTTTCAAAGGCTGTTTTGGTCTGCAAAGGGTAGCCGCAAAGAGCCAGATAATGTTATAAACAAGCAAGCCCAGAAATAGCTAGATGGCAAAGATAGAACGTTCTACTTTTCTTTTCTTTCTTTTTTTTTTTTTTTGGTCATTTTGGCCCTTACTCAGGGACATCACTCACAGTAGGGAACAACCCTGCGGATGCAAGAAGTGTCCCCAAAGAGAATAAAAAAATACTACCCTCCCAAATCCAGTGCCACTCCTAAAGACAACAAGAAAGGATTCAGACAATTCCCAACAGTTGGTAGGAACTTTTTAGCTGGAGAGTGCAACCCACATTTCTGTCCAGCCATGTTTTGGGTCCCCCAACCCCCCGTGCCAACCTGTTAGGAAGCCAATAAGACAATCAAGAAGGCAATAGCTTTCCTGGGAAAGAATCACCAACCAATCGACCTCCAAAAGCAAATTCACACGTCAGTTCAAAGATCTTACTAGGGCTTTCTGCCTGCCACTATGAATGAGGGAAGGAAAGGACCACCTGAAAGTTTGCTTTCCTCTCTCCACCCGGCACCGCTGATATAAATCTAGTAGGGGTGACTTTGGTAAGCATTATCACCCTCGGCTGTCTTCTGCCACTTCCCCCCAGGACTCCGCAGGCTCTGGGGCGAGTGGGATATCCCACTTGGTCTTATCCTGGTCGCCAGGAGCTCATGAGGAGGCGGAAAAATAGTTTTGCATCTACTCTTGTTATTGAGTGTTTTCCCTCCCCACCCCCTTTCTTTATTTTTTACTAAAGCACTTCGTAAATGGAAAAGTGTATCCAGGTGAAAAGTTCTCGTTTTGGCCGCTGTAACTCAGGATTATCCTGGATACGGTTAACCTGCTTTTTCGGCCTCTAAACACAAGAGGATTCATCTGACGCTTCACGCCGGGCCCAGTCCAGCTTCAGGCGACCCACGCTGACCCGGAACCAGTCCGGTCTCTAACTTGTCCGAGGTCCAGCCCCAAACCCGGTCCATTTCTGAGTCGGACCGCAGTCAGGCCCCTGGTTTGGTGCTGTGCCTATGTTGGACCCAGTCCGACTTCAGACGATTTCCGCGCGGAGTCTGAAGCCGGGAGACCTGGAGAGGGAAGGACCCAGCGCCTTGCGGGAAGGAAGGTACGCGCTCAGCGCTCCGCGGGCGCCGCGGCTGCTTGCCAGGGGCTCCTGCGGCCCTGGGCGTCTGCTTCGCTTCTCACAGTAGGAGCTTTCAAAAGATAAACTGAGGAGTGTTAAAAAATTTAAAAGTTTATAGGAGCAAAAGTCGATTCAGTCGGGCAGCATCCACTGTAACAAATAGAAAGGGGCTCCAAGCTGAAAATGCAAAAGGGAGCAGGAACAAGGAAAATAGGCCAAAAAGAGCGTTGATTGTAGCAGTTACTTTCTTTTAAGGGATGGCAGGGGTCTGTCAGGCAGATTACCTAACTAGCTCTGATCTGGCGACTGATTCCTGACTGGTGTTTCTGATGCTGTTTCTGGGAGAGCCAGCGCTGTTTGGTGATGTGCTTAGCATAAACCACTCCATTTTGGGCTTCTTGTTTTAAATAAAGAATAGTCTTTTCTAATGCAGTACAAAATAGAAGAATAAAACTTGAAAAAGAAGCAGAAAAAGGTATCTTACTGCCTTATGCGGCTAAGAAAAGACAAGGTACCTTAATACATCCCCCACGCCTCCACTACTTTCCAAGTGGTGTGCATTACCAAATGTTACAGGACTGATTTCACAGCAAAGGGGTGCCTACATGCCTAACAACATTATTAGTTCCCTCTGTTCTTCTTTGATGTCTCCTTATCCACAGCCAGTCTTCTGCCTGTAAGCGTGTTCAGAGTTTGCCCATCCTAAAAAACAAACTTTCTGTACTAGAAATGTAGATTTTCATCCCCAGAACCTCTGGATCAAAAACCTTTTGGTGAGAGTGTCAGATATGTCTTTTTATCAGGTTACTCTCTGTGCACTGAAATTTGACACTGACTTACAAGTTAAAGAGGGCTTCCCTGGTGGCTCAGACAGTAAAGAGTCTGCCTGTGGTGCATGAGACCAGGGTTCGATCCCTGGGTCGGGACGATCCCCTGGAGAAGGAAATGGCGACCCACTCCAGTATTCTTGCCTGGAAAATCCCATGGGTGGAGGAGTATGGCAGGCTACAGTCCATGGGGTCACAAAGAGTTGGACACGCTGAGTGACTTCATTTTCCCTTTCCCTTTACAAGATAAAAGTAGCAGGACTGAGTAATTAAATACCACAGCTGATTAAATCCAGGGGTTCTTCAAAGTTTGCTGTAGGTAATGAATGGTAATATTAATTGAGGTATGAAGGACATTTGAAAGGATGAAGACTTCAGTTTGGATACAGTGTATTTGAGATTTCTTGATGATAAGCACCAGGACAGGTAACAATTTAGAAACCATCAGTATATATTACTACTAGTGGTTATGACTCTATGAATGAATGAGATCATCCCAGGGAATCACAGCACAAGAAAGACCGGTCAAGGATAGAATTCTGTGGGATACCAGTTTCAGGGGCACTCAGGTGAAGAAGTAATCATGGGGTTAAGAGTAGAAGTCCAATATTTTATGGAAGAAAAGTTTCATGGATTAAAATTTTAAGGAGCAAAGAATACCCATGTTATAGTAGTACTGACATCCAGTAAGAATTTTATTTAACAGCATAATGAGATCATTGTGCTTTTGACAAGATAAGATTCTGTATGATTGTGGAGGCAGAAACAGGTTTGGGATTGAATGATTAGTAAAGATATGGAGAGATAAAAATTTATACTACATCTAGAGGATGAACTGGAAAGAGAGATAGGGAGATACCTGGGGACAATTCATATGTTCAGAGACAATAATTAATATTATTCCAATATTATAAGATGGAGAATCATCATGGTGATAAAATCCACTGAAAGCAAACTTTTGTATTTATAGAACTATCCAGAATCCAATCATTTGCTTTCCTTCATTATGACTGTACTTAATTAACCTCTTATAATCTGTTAGAGTTATGCCTAACTCTTAATAATCAAGGGAGAAACTCACTTTTGTTTTAGAGTATGTTTCATAATTTTTAACTTCTGTATTCTCAACAAAAGCTTATATTGCTAATATGAATAAAGTAATTTTAGCACTACACAATTTTTTACATCAAATATTCACAATAAACATTGGGAAAAAATTAAATCAAGAAGAAAATATCTCTGCAAAAAGTCATATTTACCCAATTATAACATCATAAAAATTTTTCAATAATTTTATGTATTGAGTTGACCAAAAGATTCATTTGTATTTTTCCATAACATCATACAGCAAAACCCAAGCAAATTTTTTGGCCAACACAATATTATTAAATTTATTCTTTAAAAAGCTTGCAATATATAGCAGAGTAGGGTCTGTTCAACCCTATCACATTTTTAAACTGCTATTGAAACAAATCAAATTCAAATCAGTAGTCAATTGATCTGGTTTTATCTTTGAGGATAAATCTTCCCATTAAAAAAGGTTTATACACTATATACCACCTTTAGTAATTTTATAATTTCTTGAATCCTATAATGTTTTATTTCTGAGGTGTTGATTTTGCATATCCTTTGATGATAGAATATCTGATCTAAAGGCTTTTCTGAGTTAGAAAAAAATAACTCTGCTTTCCACAGTTTGGAGAAGGAAATGGCAACCCACTCCAGTATTCTTGCCTGGAGAATCCCATGGAGAGTGGAACCTGGTAGACTTCAGTCCATGGGGTCACAAAGAGTCGGACACGACTGAGCAACTTCAGTTCCTTTCCACAGTTACTAAAACCTAGCAAATATCTTAGCTCTGACAATATTTGTTATAAAATCTCCTGTACTCCAGTGTATTTTATTACAGTACATGGTAATTATCATGGAACATGCAACAGATAACTTGCATTCAGGTTACTCAAAACCACTGCTTTAAAGAGGAAAAGGAATCAATCTGTTTCCATAATGGTGTTTGTGTGTGTCTCTTTGTGTGTAAGTGCGTGCATATATATGAAAAGGATAAGTAGGTTAGATTAATAGCAACTCTAAGCCACACTTTATGAGCACCACTCCTCCATAGGTGCAGGAAATGGTCAAAAGTTATGCAAATTAAAGGATTTGCCTCAAATTAGATAAAAAGTATCCTCAGGGGCCTATATCTTCATGCTCCTTCTTCTGACTCTTTACCCACAGCAGTCCTACATAAACAAATCTCTTTTCTCAGAAACAAATATTTTCAACTCTTGCTCTACTAAATCAGAGAGTCTCTGAGTAGGCCATGACATCAGTATTTTTGTCATCTTCATGTTTCTCTTCTGGAATAGTAATATACATGATGAAATTTATATATATTTTATATGACTTATTTTAGAATGTCCCTCAGTAAACTTATCTGAATAGAGCTATTCTTATCACACTGGTTATAGTTGCTTGTACTGAAGACTTTTAAACACTATATATAGATTTGCTTAAAAAATTAATGTCAGTTATTTCCTTGATTGATCATTCTAGCCTGACTTGAATTGAAATGGTATATTCATCCAGTCACTCAGTCATATTTATTGAGGACCTGTCTTATGTACACATTGATCCAGATTCTGGAAATTGAGCAGTGAACAAAACAAAGTCTTTGCCTCGAGGAAGCATGCTGAATAGTGAAGGGGGGAGACAACTTGAGAGCATTTGTAACATTTTAGAAGTTTTTATTGATCAATTTTAATTTTACTAAAGAAAACCCATGTTTTCTTGAAGTTTCTAGGTCAATGTTATTGCTAGAAAGTGTAAAGTGCCCTCTTCTGAATAATGTAAATCTAAATCCAATAGTGTGATATAATTATGTATAGATTTTTCAGCTGAAGTAGCCTATAAAACTCTTCATAATTACAAATATATTTAATTTCTCTGATTTTCTTTTCCTTTTCTTCCCCAAACTCATTGGGTATATCTCCCTAAGTCTGAGCTGAGAGTTGTTTAATGGGAATAAAATTGTAACTACAGTAAATAAAAATATTTTGTAAGTTGGTTTTAAATAGTTTATTGTATACTATAGCATTTAGTGAACAAACACAGCCTTAAGGTCTTAAAAATTGTTTACTGATAAATTATCTCATTTGGAATATATACTTTCCAGTAAGACCTCCCAGTTGAGAGGGAGGAGGAAAGATATCTTCCTTTTTGTCTTTAATTCATTATACAATTAGAAACATGTTCATTAAATAAAATTTAGAAATCAGAGGAAAATCTACATTTCATATGGAAGCCTGACACTTCTCCCATTAGGTAATGTCTACCTGTGATTTATTTCAATAATAAAAATGATTCTATATTCATAATAAACCAAGATTTGAGATTAAAATCATTTACTTTCACATGCAAAAATGTCTTTGATTCTTCAGCGAAAAAATGAAGGTCAAAAGTCAGAACTCTGTATCCTTTTAAGTGTATGAGGTTTAAGGATGAAAGACTGTCTTTTCATCTAGTGGAGAAAAACAGCAGGGGATCAAATAGGTCAGAACTAATTGGATCCTATTTTAATGGGTTAACTTTTTTATTGTGTATTTTCAAAAAACTGTCCAAAAAAATCTTTAATTCCTTTCCTGAGAGAAGAATTCATGATATGGCTTTACAAATTTCTTGATCAATAATGAATTCCGAAGAAAAGAAAATACAGTAACATGTATTGTAGATAAAAAGTTTTGCTGAAGCCATTACGTATCAAGACTTCAAGAGACCATACTTCATTATAAGTCCCAATTAAATCTGCAAAAATATCGTGAGATCTGCTCACCCTGGTTTGTGTTTGTGCTTCTTTAGATAAACCTGGTTTCTTCGTAGTTTTGTAAGTCAAACATAAAAGGTAAATGTAAAAGCATGCATTTTGTGTCTTTCTCCTTAAACTTGACTCAGTCACAATGTATCCTGATGAAATTATGGCGCCACATTCTTTATGACTGGATTATGAGAATTGGGAACCCATAGGCATTATACCTGGTAGCAGAATGGAAAAAGCAGCTTTTTCTCTCCCCCTACCAGTATGTGGAGGCTTCCCTGGTAGCTCAGCTGGTAAAGAACCCTTCCTGGATTGGGAAGATCTCCTGGATAAGGGATAGGAAACTCACTCCAGTATTCATGAGCTTCCCTGGTGGCTCAGATGGTAAAGAATCTGCCTGGAATGGGGGAGACCTGGATTTGATCCCTGGATTGGGAAGATCTGCCAGAGGAGTGTGTGGAAACCCCCTCCAGTATTCCTGCCTGGAGAATCCCCATGGACAGAGGAGCCTGGCAGGCTACAGTCCATGGGTTTGCAGAGAGTCCTACACAACTGAGCAACTAAGCACAGCACAGCATATGTGATTCAAAAAAAAAAGCACTTCAATGACCACTGCTGTTTCTACTATGGCTATTTACGCTATTACCAGCTAAACCTTATTTATACTTGCTATGTGCAATCATTTACTCCCCTTATCAATCATGTGAGACAGTTACTCTTATTAGATAAATTTCATATATGAGACACTAAAGCACAGAAATGTGAAGTAGCTAGCCAAGATTATATATCTAATCAGTGTCAAAGTCAAGATTTGAACCTAGGTATCCTGACTTCCCTGGTGGCTCAGAGGTTAAAGCATCTGCCTCCAATGAGGGAGACCCGGCTTTGATCCCTGGGTCGGGAAGATTCCCTGGAGAAGGAAATGGCACCCCACTTCAATATTCTTGCCTGGAGAATCCCATGGACGGAGGGGCCTGGTAGGCTACAGTCCAGGGGGTCGCAAAGAGTCGGACATGACTGAGCAACTTCACTCACTCACTCATCCTGGCTCTAAACCTCATGTTTCTAAGTCAGCTACACAGACGAATGTATTAATAAAACACTAGGTGACCCACTCCAGTACTCTTGCCTAGAAAATCCCATGGACGGAGGGGCCTGGTAGGCTGCAGTCCATGGGGTCACTAGGAGTTGGACACGACTGAGCGACTTCACTTTCACTTTTCAGTTTCCTGCATTGGAGAAGGAAATGGCAACCCACTCCAGTGTTCTTACCTGGAGAATCCCAGCGACGGGGGAGCCTGGTAGGAGGCTGTCTATGGGGCCGCACAGAGTCAGACACGACTGAAGCGATTTAGCAGCAGCAGCAGCAACATGAACTACATGACAAAACCATAATATATTGAAATTAAATTATCACCTTTGTTGAATTTCCGCTTGCAAAGTTCTGGATAGATTTTGTCATTTTGGAGGGTCCTGCTTGTTCAGACAATTCCGTTACAACACTGGGAATTAGGAATGAGGTCAGGGAGCTGCCTAAGGAAATTAGAGTTGAGGAATATAAAATGTAAAACCATTTAAAAAAAGCAGAAATCAGTCGAAGTGTAGAGGTGGTCATTGAAGCAGAATATATTTTTCTAAGGGAAACATTTTTTTTGACTAGTATGTGTATGTTCAGAGTGAAGCTAGACCATTTGTAAAAGCTATCGAGGAGGGGGGAATTATATACATGGTGTTTTAAGATTGTCATATACTTCCTTGTGCCTTCTTGAATGGATGCTTTTTAATTACCTTATTTTTTACTCAAGCACTAGATGGATGTTCATATTTTTAATTCGTGATCAGATACTGAATGAGGAATATTTTTAATCTATGTTATAAAATATCTCTAGTTAAAAATAACATATGAGTCATCAGCCATGATGGTATATTCAGCATCTAAAAATCATGGTGCTTTTAAAATATGTGTCAGTTTGACTGAGTCATTCATACATAATTGAAAAGAAACTGTTTTTTTTAATAGAATTCCATGTCATAGCTGATAGTTACAAGTGGCTTTGAGGTATCAAAATTCAACCTAGTAGTAATCAGAGCAAAAATTGTTTTTCTTAGAAATTTAAGAATTCTTAAATATTCAGAAATGGCTAAGACATCAGAAATGTGTATGGAAGAAGATGTATTGTGAGTTTTGCATACTTTTATGATTCATACTGAGAGTTGTTAGTAACAATGTAAGCAATTGGTTGATCACTTAGTGTTTATACCCAACATTCCTTTTAGAATGTTTTTAGAAAGACTGTTTCTAGATAGAGTTGTATAAATGCATAAAAACCAGGACAAGAAAAATGTTATTTCTTTTATTGACTCATTGGTATAAAAATTTTAATTCTGTGAAATACTTCTATGTTATATTGAGCCCTTATGTGGCAGAAAGTATTAGGAATGTATATTGAGTTTAGTTTCTGTATTAGTTATCCATTCCTATTTAGCTTCTATCCATCCCTGCATAAACAACTATGCTGTTTTAGAAAACTCAAAACCAGCTGACTTCAAACAACAATATTTGTTATCTTATGGCCTCTGTGGGTAAGGATTTGGGGTGGTTTAGCAGGTTCCCCAGACTCAAGGTCTCTCATAAGTCTGCAGTCAAAGCATCCACCAGGGCTGCAGCCATCTCAGTCTCACACAGGGAAGCAGTGGCTTCTGAGTTCACTTACATGAGCTCCCAAGCTTTTTGTCCTGGCTGCTTGTTGACATGAGACATTAGTTTCTCACCACGTGGACATCCCCATAATGATACTTGTAAGGGGCAGCGTCCCCGAAGGATTGAGAGAGAAAGACAGAGACACAGACAGAGATCACTATTTTTTCAGCTTAATCTTAGAATCTTACATCTCATCAATTTTACTATGTTTTCAACAGATCCAACTCTTATTCAAGGGGAGACTAGTACACAAAGCTAGGGAATTTAGGAGATGGGATCATTGAGATTCGTTTTAGAGTCTCTCTACTCCAATTTCCAAAGATATATTAAACAATATTGCAAAATAAGTGAGATATATCCTTTCTCCCCTTTCCCTTTTTAATAATTTTCTCCTTTATGGAATTCTTTCCCTGAGTGTTACCTCTGGTCTGAAATGATGCACCTCCTTTCCACGACTGATGAAAATTTGCTTTGAGCTATTTTCCATCGGTAGGTACTTGAAGTAATGTTTCACATGCAAGACATTTGGCAAATGCATTGTGGACAGTGAAAAAGGATCAACTTCTTCCCATTGAGTTTGCACTTGAGATGTTTGAGATTGGATAGAATCTGTGGAAATGATTCACTTACTGTTAGTGACTAATTCCAATAATGTGTCATCTTTCATGCCCTAAAATAGAAAAATAATTTATAATAGGAGAATATAAGTTGCTGGGGCCTAAAGGAGATTACTTTTCGGCAGAGGCCTTAAGAAAGCTTTGCTACAACCATACAGTCAGCTATTAACTCCAAGCCTCCCTCCATGACTTTGGGGTTTTTTGAATCAATATATTTTTGAGAATCCATGCAACATAGAGAGGTGGATAAATCTCTGCTAAGAGAGTTAGAATTTATATGGAAAGAAAACACATAGAATGATAATATAGGGCATATATATATATAAATAAATATAATAGAAATTCAGCGGATGCAATTTTTGAAAATTATATTTGGCATTTTTATTTTAGGGAACAAACTCCTGGCTGGGCTGGTCAAGAAAGTGTTGTTTGTTCTGAATCTGTAGTGTCCTCACAGGACACATCCTGTGATTCAGGCCAAGCCTATTCTGGCTTGCATTTTTAATATCCCCTTTGGTAGGTTGAATAATGGTCCCCCAAGATGTCCATATCTTAATTCTCAGAACTTGAAAATATGTTACCTAACATGGTATATGGGACTTTGTAGATTATGTCCAAGGATCTTGAGATGGGTTGATTGTTCTAAGTTACCTGGGTGGTTCAGTGTTATCTTAAGAGTCCTTCTCAGAGGGAGGCCAGAGGGTTAGTCGGAAAAAAGGGGATATGAAGGTGCAACCAGAAATCAAACTGATGTTCTTTGAAGTTGGAGAATGGGACTAGGAATCAAGGAATGTAGGTGTCCTTCGGAAGCTGGAAAAAACAAAGGAGGTTCTCCACTGAAGTCTCCAGAAGGAACACCACCTTGATTTTCAGGTTTCTGGTCTCCAAAACTGTAAGAAAATAAACTTGTTGGGTTTTAAGTCACCAAATTTGTAGTAATCAGTAAAAGCAGCAATAGAAAAGTAACAAACGTCTTCCCCCGGGCACTCTTTTTATCCACCTCCAGGCTAGTTTGCTCTGTCCTTCTGGGTAGGCCTCTTGGGTCTACCACGTTTCAGGATGCACTTTTCCTATGCTGCCAACAGCTATCTTAGGAATGAGTGTGTGTGCGCATGTGTGTGTATGCATGCTTAGGGGTTAGGGAGTGAGAAGGAAAGACAGGCTTTGGTACCCGTGTCTGAAGATGTCAAACATCCTGAAAAATGAAGATGCCATACTGTACACACAAAAAGACACCAAATTTTGGTGAAGATATAGAGAAATTGGAACCCTTGTACACTGTTGGTGGGCATGCAAAATAGTGTAGCCACTATGAAAAACAGTAGAGATCCTCAAAAAATTAAAGATGAGGTACCATGTGATCCAGAAATCTTATTTCTGGATCTTTATGCACAAGTATTTAAATCGTAATCTCAAAAATATTTTTCACTGTGACATTATTCAGAGCAGCTAAGATGTGCAAAAGATCCACATGGATGAATGGATAAAGAAAATGTGATGTTTACACACAGAGACTTACACATATACATGCACATGGAATATTATACAGACTTAGAAGGAAATCCTGCTAAATGCAACAGCATAAATAAACTTTGAGGATATGCTCAGTAAAATAAGCTAGTCCTAGAAGAACACACTCTGCATAATCCCACGTATATGAAATACCTAAAATAGTTCAAGTCATAGAAGGAGAGATTAGTGGTTTCCGGGGGCTATGGAGATGAGGAAATGAGGAGTTGCCAACCAACAAGTATAAAATGTTCATTATACAAAATGAGTAAGTGCTAGAGATCTGTGCAACATTGTGCCCACAGTTACTAGCGCTGCATTGCGCACTTGAAATTGTGTTAAGAGGATAGAACCCACTTAAAATGTGCTTAAGGTATGTAAAAAATATATATTCCCTTTCAATAATGCTAATAATGCCCCCATTAAGAGAAGATGCTTTTCGATTCTGGCAGTTTTCTTTACAGTATTTTAGCAAGACCTGGTGCAGCTCCTTGCTTGAGGATATGGGGATGCCTGTTATTGTAGCACTGTTCTTGGCCTTGGGTCAACCTAAAATGGACAGAGATTCGTGACATTGTACAGGAGACAAATATCAAGGCCATCCCCATGGAAAAGAAATGCAAAAAAGCAAAATGGCTGTCTGGGCAGGCCTTACAAATAGCTGTAAAAAGAAGAGAAGCGAAAAGCAAAGGAGAAAAGGAAAGATATAAGCATCTGAGTGCAGAATTCCAAAAAATAGCAAGGAGAGATAAGAAAGCCTTCCTCAGCTATGAATGAAAAGAAATAGAGGAAAACAACAGAATGGGAATGACTAGAGATCTCTTTAAGGAAATTAGAGATAACAAGGGAACATTTCATGCAAAGATGGGCTCAATAAAGGACAGAAATGGTATGGACCTAATAGAAGCAGAAGATACTAAGAAGAGGTAGCAAGAATACTCAGAACTGTACAAAAAAGATCTTCATGACCCATATAATCATGATGGTGTGATCACTCACCTAGAGCCAGACATCCTGGAATATGAAATCAAATGGGTCTTAGGAAGCACCACTATGAACAAAGCTAGTGAAGCTGATGGAATTCCAGTTGAGCTATTTCAAATCCTGAAAGATGATGCTGTGAAAGTGCTGCACTCAATATGGAAATTGAGTGCAACTCAGCAAATTTGGAAAACTCAGCAGTGGCCACAGGACTGGAAAAGGTCAGTCTTCATTCTAGTCCCTAAGAACGGCAATGCCAAAGAATGCTCAAACTACCATACAATTGCACTCATTTCACACACTAGTAAAGTAATGCTCAAAATTCTCCAAGCCAGGCTTCAGCAATACATGAACTGTGAACTGTGAACTTCCAGATGTTCAAGCTGGTTTTAGAAAAGGCAGAGTGAGTGAAGTCGAGTGAAGTCACTCAGTCGTGTCCGACTCTTTGCGACCCCGTGGACTATCAGGCTCCTCCATCCATGGGATTCTCCAGGGAAGAATACTGGAGGGGTTTACCATTTCCTTCTCCAGGGGATCAAACCTGGGTCTCCCGCATTGGAGGCAGACACTTTAACCTCTGAGCCAACAGAGAAGCCCAAGAAAAGGCAGAGGAACCCGAAATCAAACTGCCAACGTCCGCTGGATCATCGAAAAAGCAAGAGAGTTCCAGAAAAACATCTATTTCTGCTTTATTGACTATGCCAAAGCCTTTGACTGTGTGGATCACAATAAACTGTGGAAAATTCTGAAAGAGATGGGAATACCAGACCACCTGACCTGCCTCTTGAGAAACCCATATGCAGGTCAGGAAGCAACAGTTAGAACTGGACATGGAACAACAGACTGGTGCCAAACAGGAAAAGGAGTATGTCAAGGCTGTATATTGTCACCCTGTTTATTTAACTTATATGCAGAGTACGTTATGAGAAACGCTGGGCTGGAAGAAGCACAAGTGGGAATCAAGATTGCTGGGAGAAATATCAATAACCTCAGATA
The DNA here is from genome assembly GCA_006410935.1 of Redunca redunca. Taxonomy (NCBI): domain Eukaryota; kingdom Metazoa; phylum Chordata; class Mammalia; order Artiodactyla; family Bovidae; genus Redunca; species Redunca redunca. The sequence goes on from SJYQ01004924.1 coordinate 159,293, forward strand.
TGCAGATGACACCACCCTTATGGCAGAAAGTGAAGAGGAACTAAAAAACCTCTCGATGAAAGTGAGAGGAGAGTGAAAAAGTTGGCTTAAAGCTCAACATTCAGAAAACGAAGATCATGGCATCTGATCTCATTACTTCATGGGAAATAGATGGGGAAACAGTGGAAACAGTGTCAGACTTTTATTTTTGGGGCTCCAAAATCACTGCAGATGGTGATTGCAGCCATGAAATTAAAAAATGTTTACTCCTTGAAAGGAAAGTTATGACCAACCTAGATAACTTATTAAAAAGCAGAGATATTACTTTGTCATCAAAGGGCCATCTAGTCAAGGCTATGGTTTTTCCAGTGGTCATGTATGGATATGAGAGTTGGACTGTGAAGAAGGCTGAGCACCGAAGAATTGATGCTTTTGAACTGTGGTGTTGGAGAAGACTGTTGAGAGTCCCTTGGACTGCAAGGAGATCCAACCAGTCCATCGTAAAGGAGACCAGTCCTGGGTGTTCATTGTAAGGACTGATGCTGAAGCTGAAACTCCAGTACTTTGGCCATGTCATGCAAAGTGTTGACTCATTGGAAAAGACCCTGATGCTGGGAGGGATTGGGGGCAGGAGGAGAAGGGGATGACAGAGGATGAGATGGCTGGATGGCATCACCGACTCAATGCTCATGAATTTGGGTGAACTCCGGGAGTTGGTGATGGACAAGGAGGCCTGGCATGCTGCAATTCATGGGGTCGCAGAGTCGGACATGACTGAGCGACTGAACTGAACTGTACTGAAAATTGAGAACAATTCCAGTTCTACTATTGGTTATATATAGCTATTGCACAATGTGTTCAGGATTCACATTCCAGTTTTGGGGATGCTGGAGGCAAAGGAATAAAGACTAATCTACCATTAAAAAGTAACTGCAGGCAGTTCTTACTTTGCATGCCGCTATGTTAACTGAATCCAGTGCATGTTGAAAACAGAAGAGCTGTACTCCTGCTTTACACAGCAGCTGAATTGCCACAGACCGAGCCATTGAAAACCAGGATGTGGTTCTTATATTTACCAGGTTTGATTAACACTGTATCGAGCAAAGTGTCAGCTATCTGCATTTTCTGCGTGGGTGGCTTTATTTAAGAGAAATAGTCAAATTTCTTTGCCACTGAGCTAACCTCAGGAGACTTAGAATTCTTTCACTTTGGAGTTCTTGGCTGTGTGGCTCAGTTGAATTGCTCTCATTTACATCTAGGAGGAATGATAAATAAGGAAAAGTAAGTTCCAGAGATATTACAGAAAGGGGAGATAAAAGGTTCCAATTTTATGTGATTTATTGTGTCTTACAAATCAAAGCTTATTTATTATAAACTTTGAAACTTGGTTTTGATTTTTTTTTTTTTGGAACTTGTTTGGTTGAATAAAAGAAAAGAAGACCATCTATAGAACATATACTGACTCTAGAACATTTTGTCATTCCCTCTGAATCTCCAGGTTGGAAGACTCTTGTACTATGTTATAATGTCACTTCATTTAGTACCATAATGTCAGTGCATTCATGCTGATTGCAGTCAGTTTTATTCCTTTATTTCCTTTTATTTAATCATATTTTTTAATGTGATATTGATATTGTGAACATTGATTAATATCAGAATCTTGTTAGCATCAATTGAAATAGAGCTGCCCATAAGAAAAATAGAAAAATGATATATCCTCTTGCTATTTCTAATTACCATTATAGTCATCACTCTTTATTTCAAAAGCAGAAGAAACAGGAAATGAACGTAAAATTTACCTCTTGTGATTTAGAACTTAAGTTTTTCTCTTAAAAATAGCGTTATGAAGATTACTCGTCTGCATACCCGTTACATTCAAATGAGACTTCTTTATGAAAATTTCGCATGTATTATTTTAAGTAATGCTACTTATTACTGCTTTATCTATTTTTCATCTCTCTGATTTGTTCATGATTATTATTTCCAAAATTAAGGTATTATCTATACATACTTAATATTTAGCTGAAAATCCGGTATCAGACTTTTCTGGAAGCATGAACTTAATGAATTTGAAAATGTTTCATTTGCATTCTCACCAGTTTCTTATGATTACCTTAAAAACTATGTGTTAATTGGCCTAATACATAAAATTCAGAGAGATATTGTTAGGTATTTGTTAGAAATATCTGATGTAAATCAAAAGGATGCATGTCTTTGAGATACTAAGTCAGATAATAGTTGGATAAGAATTATATTTTACTCTTTTCTCTAAAAAAGTCACCTCAGGATAATATTCAGGGTTTTTTTAACCCAGTAAAAGTTTTAAGCAGTTATTTACTGAGTCAAAAATAAAACCTGATTTGTAAAAAGGATAGGTGGGGTATTGTATTTTTTTCTAGTTATTTACTTGTGTTTGTATCAGATAGGAAAAGATGAAGCATCATATAATTGGAGGTTTAATTGTAATTTATGATCACAGAAATTGAGTCTCAACCAATGAAGGATAATAAGAAATTTTCACAAATTTTGTGTACCTAGGATCATAACATTGATATCCTCTTTTAAATGTTGGATTCTTCCTCTCACTTGCTATAGTGCATTTCAAAGTGATGATGTCATATGATACAACACTGAAAGAGGAATAAATTATGTATACATTCATGAATTTTATTAAAAAAAATCATTCTTACTCTGCTGCAAAAAATTGCTCAAACTAGAATAAAAATTATGCATTTAAAAAAAGATACTGGTGAAAAATGTATAAGAACCAAAGCCATAGAAATGCATAAAAGTATAGGGATAGTTGAGGAGGTAGAACATGACATTTAGGATCTATTCCCTTTCAGGGAAAATATATTCTAGAAATTTAATGGGGATTCATACCTAGAATTAATCTGTGTCCAGATATCATCTACATGCCTGCTAATGCTTATGTTTCAATGTATATCAATATGTAATTTGCCCATAGCCCATCTTTATTTTATACATGTATAATATAATCTATACCTGTGCATGCATAATAAAGCTTCTTTTAATTGATAATTTACTATGTAGCTTATCAATATAACTTTCTATGAACTATTATAATTAATAACCCAAGGTCCTTCTAGGATAAAGTAGTAAGACATAAGTTAACTTACGTGAGACATGTAAAGCAATTTGCCCAAGGTAACATAGCTAGTAAGTAGTAAAACTAGGCTTGAACCTGTTCTCTTGATCACTAAGATATTTCTACTTGCATGTCTGTTACATTTTGTAGGCGTGAGCTAGAAATAAAGGGCTGCTGGCTGTTCAGCCAGGTTCTCTTGGGATGGTCCTCTGTTGTGTTAACAGAGATATCTGATCATCAGTTTTGTCATCTAGAAGTTTAAATTTTGCAGTGAACTCAAAGATAACCAGGTTCTCAGTGGCTGGTATACACTAACAAAACCGACAGATATATGTCCAAAATGAAAATGGACTAATATAGGATAATGCACATTTCAGTAGTGGTCCCCAATACTACTGTCAGCCATTCAGCTCTCCCTCTCCTTATGGGAGTTCACGGGAGGCTAAATTCAACATAGATTTATTCCTTTAACAGTTATTGGTCATGCTTCATAATAACTATTGAAGATACACAGACGGCAAGGGCCTCACTGAGCTAATTTATCCCTCGAATGGCAAAGACAGATGAGGAGAATGACAATTATAAAATGGTTTGGTAGAGTTGTGAGTGAGTTAAGTGCAAGATGCTGTGGAAGTAGCAGCAGCACCATTACCCCAGCTCTCAGGACTCAGGAAACTCTCCGGAGAAGAGGTGGTGCCTGGGTGGAGTTTCAAAGGGTAAGATTGATCCACAGGAGGGAAGGATGGCTTTCTAGGCAGAAGGATCTGTGGTACAGAAGCACAGAAGTAAAAAAGCACTTGTCACAAAAGGAAGTACAAGATTCATTATGATGGGAGTATATGGTTTCTTTTGAGGAAGTGGTAAAAAGTGAAATAAGAAAAAGTAGTCTAGAACCATATAATGAAAAACCATGCATAAAGATACTTGATATGTTTCTAAGAAGAATAAGATCTTATTATTAAGGATAGAGTATGCTGCTGCTGCTGCTGCTAAGTTGCTTCAGTCGTGTCCAACCCTGTGCAACCCCATAGACGGCAGCCCACCAGGCTCCCCTGTCCCTGGGATTCTCCGGGCAAGAACACTGGAGAGGGTTGCCATTTCCTTCTCCAATGCCTGAGAGTGAAAAGTGAAAGTGAAGTGACTCAGTTGTGTCCGACTCTTCGGGACCCCATGGACTGCAGCCTACCAGGCTCCTCCATCCATGGGATTTTGCAGGCAAGCATACTGGAGTGGGGTGCCATTGCCTCCAAGGATAGAGCATAGGAATTAACATACATGTTTGCATTTGAAACACATCATTCTGAAGTAGTTATTCTTAAACTTTACCCTGCATCAAAACTCACTGGAGGGCTAAACAAGCATTAAACACAGAGTTTCTGATTCAGCAGGACTAGAATAAAGCCCAAGAAAATGCATTTCTAAAGTTTCCAGGTGATACTGATGCTCCTAGTTTCCAGGTCACATTGCAAGAAGCACTTCTCTGGAGAAAAGACCATATTAATATAAGTATTCGAGAAAGAACTCAAGAAAGACACTATTTTGGAGAAAGCTAGGAATAGGGGGAAAATTAGATGAGGGTTTGGACTAAGGTAGTGAATGGAGTGGATAATGAAAGAAGGTAGTAGAATGGACTAAGCGGAAACTCAGAAGGAAAAAAATTGACTGGCATTGTTATTTGAATACCAGAGTGAGGGAATCCTCTGTTGACCTCCAGAAATCTTGATCGACTGTTTTTTGGGAAATGCCAACAGAGATAAACGCTGAGGGAAGAGACTGGATGGAGGCAGGTGGCCGGAGTAATGAGAGAGGAGGAGAGGAGAGGATGTCTGATTGGGCTATCCTGAATGTGAGACAACAAGGACCCATCAATGTGTAAATGTTGGCAAAACCAGAGCTGAGTCTGAGTCAGGATTTAGCACAAGTTTCCCTTTATCATCTCAGCCATATGCAAGAGAACAGACAGGAAAAAAAGTAACACACACACACACACACACACAAATGATAGTGGAAAGTGCTTCCAAGAGGGCCCTCCATAGAAAAGGCAGAACCTTAAATCTCTTCAGCGCTTTCTTCAGAAAACCCTATTCCATGCAACACTGACACAATCAGGTTTTTAATTTATGTAGAGTTCCTGTCCTGGTTTAACTTATTTGAGGAGGATACTTTGAATTTAGAAATAGAGAACAAAAATCTTTGGAATTTTACTTTCTTGTTAAATCCAGTGGTGTTAACGCTCCTATCTGTAGGTCAAACAGGGATGTTTTTTGTCCCATCAGAAAATATCCACCTCACTTCAGGAGAATTCTGCTTGCTTATTCATTCCTTATACAAATATTAAATAAATATGTTTTATCCTAAGTCTCTGTGTGGTGTGCCAAGATGTCCTCCATAGTTTTTCCATACCTCCAGTTAGTCAAGAGAGCCATATTGTTAAAAATCATTGCCTCTGAAGTTAGCCTGTCTAGATTTGAACACTTGTTAGTTAGTTATGTACCCATTGTCAAATCATTTAAAGTCTTGAAGATTATTTCTTCATCTGAAAAATGATGAAAATATTAACAGTTAAATGAACTGGGATGCTTTAAATGAGACAGTAGTATTCTCCGCATGGCATCTGTATAATAGGTGCTTAATAAATGTTGTTTATTATGTTACCCAACCAAGATCTTAGGGCAGACTTACCTGGTATGCATTCAAAAATAAATACAATTCCAGCAACATGAAATACTCAGACTTACTGTCTCTCTATGAAATTTACCCCATAACCCCTATTTGTTGTGAATTTAGCACCTTATTTGTCTGAATCCTTCCTCATGTTCTTCAGATTGATACACTGAAAGGTCCTTGAAGTCGGAGAGGATGCCGTAGTCTCTGGATTCCATCCATCAGATTCAGTGCGGTGCCTTATGCTTAGTCTGTGTGCGATATGTTGTTGACTAACTTGTCGTTGTCCTTCTGATGGCCAGCTAGACTCTGGACTCTTTGAGAGCTGTGACTTTGACTTATTCAACATCATGCTGTCTGTGTCCAGCCCGGTCCCTCAGTCATAACTGGTGTTCAGTCATTCTCATTTTAAGGAATTAATTCTGTGGCTCAGAGAAAATGCATATTTAGGCCAGACTGTGTTCAAAGTAAAAATGTAGCTATTTTCCTCTATTAAAAATCTTAAAGAAGTACTAGATAGAACTCTCTCTGACCTTCTTAAGAAAGACGATTTATGAAATTGGTTGTATGTTTCTTGCTTCTTCTCTGCCTCCCAGGAAATTTACCCTGTAAAGTTGCCAAGGAAAGACTAACAGCTGAAGTCTGGTAAAAGAGGAAAGATGCCTCATTAATAAACTCGGATTCATTATTTGGATGCTTGCCTCAAGGAGCTGGTGTTCTGTGATGAAAGACTGTTTCCATTAAGCCTTATGTAAAAAACTGAATGATTTTTTTAAGGAAATTTTGTTTTCTGACTTTTACTCATACCCAGTACCTATGTACCTATACTCTGAAATGTTACATAAAAAATGAGAATTTTTGATTTTTAATTTAATGTATTTGAACTGTTTTTAACATTCAGTGCATATGTTACATACAGTTTTCAACCATTGATTTATTTATTGTACAATAATTAGGGTATCAGGTCTTTAATTTGAAGTATTGGCACTATTTCATCAGAAGATGAATTTAATGTTTCAGTTCAGTTGAGTCGCTTAATTGTGTCTGACTCTTATTTTCTGTTAAATCACTTTGTATATTTTCCATCTTTGAATTAGAAACCATGGGTATAGAGAAATGTATTGCCTCAAGATAAGATAATACAGAGTTGAGTGTCTTTTTTGAAGGAGGATATCTCTTTAGTGATGAATAATGGAAAAAAAAATGTATACTGTGCTTGAAGTTATAACACCCAGGATTTCCAAGGTTCTTTGGAGCATTTACCAGATGTGTGCTGTTGCACAAGTCATTCATTAATTTGTTCATTCAGGCATACTAAAAATACTTGGTATACAGACACTATTGCCTTGAGCCATGCTTTCAAAGTGATACATTTATACAACAATGAGAAATACTTCAATTACATCCTCTGAGACTTGCCTTTTTTAAGTATAAATTATATTACCTGATTTATTCATTCAGTCATCCATCTACAAAGTACTTCTTGAGCTCCCACTATATGGCAATCTGCTCTAGAGGCTGGTGAGTGGTGATCCTCCCGTGCTGAGCTCTAAGGCAACTCTGCTCTTTCACGAAACTCCTTTGGGCTTGGAGTGGTTACGACTTCCTGCCAGTCTCCATGCTACACCATTGCACTGGATCCATTAAACCATCCGTATCTCTGTAAAATAACCTCAGATTAAGCATCTTGCTTTTGAGTTTGCCTGCTGCTTTTGAGTGGCACCTTCACTGATTCAGACAGTCGATTGTATTTGGGTTGTTTTTCAAACAGCAGTGGAGCCAGTGTGGCGGGATGGCATGAGAGAGAGGGATGATGCAAAAGACAAGATCAGTGGGACAGCCAAGGCCAGATCACCAGAGGGCCTGCATGCCATAGTAGTAAGTTTGAATTTTATTCTAAGAGTAATGGGAAACCATGGAGGGGTTTCGATCATGGGAGTAATCTGACCTAACATTCATTTTAAAGGGATAGTTCTGACTGCGTGTGGAGAATATAAGAGGAAAGAAGGACCCACAAATGGACAACAGTTAGGAAAATAATTTGTTAGCCCAAGGGAGGATATTGTTGACACGGTCCAAGGGATTAGGATGGCAGCAACATAGGTGGCGGGGCTTTCTCGGTGGCTCAGTGATTCCTTAGAATCTGCCTGCAATGCAGAAGATGCAGGTTCAATACCTTGTCTGGAGAGATCCCCTGGAGAAGGAAATGGCAACCCACTCCAGCGTTCTTGCCTGGAGAATTCCGTGGAGAGAGGAGCCTGGCAGGCTACAGTCCATGGGGTTGCAGAGTCAGACATGACTTAGCGATTTAACAACAGCAGCAATGGAGGTAATAAGAAATAGTCTACTCCTAGCCATATTTTAAACATAGAATTGGCAGGGTTTGCTGGTGGATTTGGACCTGAGAAATTTGATAAATGGTGATGCTAAGATGGACAGGACTGGGACAGACACCTACTTTGAGGAAGGCGTTGAGGTGAAAATGAAGTTTGATTTGGCAGTGTTAAGTGTTAGATGACTGTAATATACCCAAGTGGAAAATGGAGTAGGCAGTGTAAATCTATGAGAATAAAAGCCATGGTACTAAATAAACTAAGGGGAAAAAAAGTATTTCAAGAAGAATGGAGTGGTTAACGGTGTCAAATGTGGCTTAGAGATCAAGAAAAATGATGATGGGACTCTGACCATCGATTCAGCCAATTAGACACCATTAGTGACCTTGATAAGAGGGGTAGCAATGACGTAGTGGGGACAGAAGCCTGCACTGAGAGAACATGGAACATGAGGGACAAGAGAGGAGAAAAATGCTGAATGTTTAATATATAAATTGTGTGAACTTCTCTACAAACTTAAGATACCTCATCATATTTTTGAAGACCTTGAAACAAATTTTATATGTAATCATTCAATAAATATGGTTGGTGTTTTACTATTTTATATTGATTCACTGTACTAATACATTTTTCATAGATTGTTTTGTGCATAAAAATGTACTCTATATTGAAATATGGTCACTTTCCTCTAAAGAATTTCTAAAATAATTACAAGTTAAAAATATGCATAAATCAAATTCTAACATACTCATAGCTGGTAACAATATTGTATTGCTTTAAGTATTTTCATATTAAGTATCTAGAAGAATAATACTTGAATACTTGATATTAACTTTAAATGTAGCTATTAGGTTCTAAGATGTTCTGAATCTGATGACATTGCAATGTTAGATTCAGTTGACTGTTTAAAACTTTATTTTCTTCATTTTAGCGTATTTAATACCCAGATTACCTTATCATCTTCTTCTTAACCATAATTGGCTGATCCTACTCTTCAGGGATAAAAATAAGGATCCATCAGTTGCCCTGAGGAAAATCTCAAGTCCCAAAGTACTCCTTTTTTCCATCTCCACACAGAAGAAGCAGGATTTTCAACATCTGAGCTTAATGATTCTCATGAAAAACTAAATTATGTGTCAACGGGAAAAAAAATATCAATTTTTCGATCATGGGAAGGGGGTGCAGATAGGCAAGCAAGAGCATCAGTGTAGCACAACGTGGAATTTATTTTAAACCTGCCCTCAAGGGGCTGCCCTCAAATCTCACTGTGCTCAGAGTGATGCTGATTGCTGATTGCTGATGCTGATTGCTCCATCCCACTTGCAGTTCAGCCTTCCCAAGATTTCTGATTCATGGATCAGCCTTGAGTTACCAACCTTCTGTCTCAGGAGCAGGGTTTTCCCATATAAAAGAGACTGACTCTACATAGCTTGTGTCAAATACTGGCTAATAACTTCACTCAGGCATTTGACACCTTGGAGAAGAAAGTAAACTCCGGGAGATGGTGATGGACAGGGAAGCCTGGCGTGCTGCGATTCATCGGTTCGCAAAGAGTTGGACACGACTGAGTGACTGAACTGAACTGAGAAGAAAGTGAAACTTTCATCACCTGGATTTTCTTTTAAGAAAGTTGATTACATAATTCATGCAGTTCATTAATCCTAGTTTCCTTGGTTCTGTGTAGATGATAACCGGAGAAGGCGATGGCACCCCACTCCAGTACTCTTGCCTGGAAAATCCCATGAACAGAGGAGCCTGGTAGGCTGCAGTCCATGGGGTCGCTGAGAGTCGGACATGACTGAGCGACTTCACTTTCACTTTTCACTTTCATGCATTGGAGAAGGAAATGGCAACCCACTCCAGTGTTCTTGCCTGGAGAATCTGAGGCACGGGGGAGCCTGGTGGGCTGCCGTCTATGGGGTCGTACAGAGTCGGACATGACTGAAGCGATTTAGCAGCAGCAGCAGCAGATAACAATCCATATAAAAGAGGCTACATAATGTTGACATTAAGCAGCAAGCCATCCCCGAGTAGCACATGGCAGGTGCCAGGTTAGCTTTCCACCTTTCTATAGAAGTCACTGAGTCCAAAGAGACTGACGAGTGCATCACATATACAGCATGAACAGAGTCACCATTTCCACATCCCTAGAAAGGCCAGGACTAGGGTGAGAGACGTTTTATAAGACTGTTTATAATGTATACAAAGCATTTAAAGAGTATCTGCATGTAGTAAATGTTCAGTAAGTAGTAATTATTTTATTAGCTATTAAATTTAAATTCCATAATCTAAAAAAAATCAGTTTGATTTGAATGTTTTAATCAAATAACATTATTGCAATAGCAAATTTTAAAACTATAAAATTGATGTCTTTACTTTCTAGTGTCTCCCTTTTTGTTATGCCTTTATAAAGACATGTAAAAACAAAATAGACACATTTATCAAAGATTTAAGTTATATTTGGTAGGTGAAGTATTCAACAACCATATAAAAGACTGACTCACTTTCAACTATTTTCAGAGTTTCTCAAGGGATTTGCTTATTTCACCTATTAATTTTACAAAAATGCATTCACGCATACTTCTCTTGTGTTCACAACTGAAAATTTTTTGTGTGTCAAGTGATGGGTAAGCTGTGTTTAACTTGGGTTTCTGTGCAAGTAGGACACTGTCTCACACTCAAAGCAGAATATAAGCTCAAAAATTGTTTTTTAATTAGAAGAGTAAAATAACACATCTGTATTCTCTTTAGAGCCATGAATTCATAATTTGCTTTCATTTAGCATGTTAAAAATCTTGACAATGCCTTTTCCATGCATCTTCAGAATTCTCTTGTTGATTAATTTTTTCAAGACTGTGAGAATTAGAAGCATGCTTAATAATATCCACGTGTTTGACTGATTCTCTGATTATAGATATTTAAATTTCTTTGCCTTCTGTCTTTCCTCAGTTGCCTCTCTTTCATTTCTGATTTCTAGCTGCAACTACCCTTCCCCAGATTCCTCAAACCTATGCTTTCAACTAGATGCAAACAGATAAGAAGTAACCAGGGTCTCAGAAAGAAACATTTTAGCAAAAAGTGTGATTTGTTTATGTAACCCTAAACTTCTTTCTGCTACCTCTGAGCAGACTGTTTTCTTTTTTCATTTGGGAGGAGAAGGGGCTGATTTAAAAATTAAAAGCTGCAAACGTTAACATCCCGACAGATTTTACTTAAAAATCTACAATTCTAGCTTCTTTTGAAAAGATCATGATTAGTAACCCTGGAACCAAAGCCATAGAACTGATAACAAAGAGGCGCAGTTGTCCCTAAAACAGGGCACTTGCCTTCTAGTCTGTCACAGCATCACCCATTTCTTCATTTGTGGTATCTTTGCCAACTGTAATTTTTACTCAGGCATGATCTACCGTGTCTACCAATTTAAGATTAGAAATCAGTCCTTGTGAAAGAATAGCTAATCTATCCAGATCTGTTTAAATTTTCATCTTCTATATGTAGTAATTGGAGAAGGAAATGGCCACCCACTCCAGTATTCTTGCCTGGAAAAATCACGTGGACAGAGGAGCCTGGTGAGCTGTAGTCCTTGGGGCTGCCAAGGGTCAGCCACGGCTTAGCAACTGAACACATATAGTAATTGAGTGAACGGTAGATAATTAGATTTTTTTTGTAGTTTGAGCATTTTTCCATAGGTTCAATATTCTTTCAAATAATGTGATAAATTGCGATTTCATTCAATATTCTTTATTCAGTTCCACCGTCACTTCAGCTTCTTAGAGAATGAAACATCTGCTTTCTAACCTAGGGCCATTTTCTTTGCATATTTCAAGAATAATTAATGTTTGTATTTTTTGTTCTATTTACAGATTGTACAGAAAATATCTAGATCTTTAGATAACAACAATTGGCATAGCTTTACCATAAGCAAAATTATCTCAAGACAAAGCAAAGATGTAGTTGAGTGCCCTCATTTTGTAGCTAAAAAATATATTACACTGTGGGACTGGGAAATTCTCAATGCTGTTCAGTAGCATTTTACAATCAACACCTCTCCCCTTTTCAGGATATCGAATCCCTAACAGGAGGGCTGACTGGTTCTAAGGGGGCTGATCCACCGGTAAGTTAGATTCTTCATTAAATTTAACTATTGACAAATTGAATTATGTACATACCAGATAATCAGGATTACTTGTATATAAGTAGTTGTATAGGTAACTTTTTGGAATAGGTTCTTTACAAACTTTATAGCTATTGCAATAACTAATATAAAAATGTGAACTTGCTTCGAGGTGTCATTTGGTCTTTTAAAAAGTTTTAATTATTCATAAAATTCATCCCTATATTGACTCTAAAAATAAGAATGAAAGCTTCATCAGAATGTATAAACACCTTACCTCCTACTAATGTGCTACAACAAAAGTTAAAACATTTTGGAACTTGAGAGTTTATTGCTTCAAATAAGTGTATGATTTTGGTTACAATATACTTTCTTGTTACTGAGGGAAAAAAAATTTTTTTCAGGCCAATTTTTTCACAGTGTTGATTCTTGATATCAGTTTCTTTCTTACTTTATGCAGGAAACACGTGAAAATTTTAGAAGTTATTATTTTTAGACAATAACAAGAGATTGATAGTCTGGTATTGGAACAATGTAGTCTTTTCTGTGATGTCTGATCTCAGAAAACATTCAGTAAGGTAACATTCCTGTGATTTCATGCTTCAGGCACAAGCATAAGTTCATGGCACTATCTCAAGTGATAAAATTCAGTGTATTTCAACAGATAGCCAATGTATAAATTTTTTTTTTTATCACTGCTTCCTTTTCTCTTAGCTCTGTGAGGTTTAATGTGAAACAGAATACTGTGTTATCAATTTTTAGCTATACTTCATCTAGGTTATCTACCTGAAGTCCAAAATTAAATTTAGAAATCACTGAAGTATTAAAGAAAACTAATTGTAGCTTTTTCTCCTGCCTTACTGTCATGTATCTCCTGATGCTGTCTAATCTTTATCAAATTCCTCCTGAGGTAGGCTACACAACGTATTTTAGTCCATTCCTGTCCTTTTTAGTTTCATTGTCTGAATTTATGCAGAAAGAAAAAATGTATTTTCTTCAGATAGCTGCTTATATTTAGTCCCTGAACCTATTATACTGAAGCATAAGAAAAGATGAAATGTAAGTCAGCCCAGCAAGTATATTTTGACAGGATTTTTGGCCAGTCCTATATGCAAGTAGTCTAGGTCACTGCTTATGTGATGTAATTTCACCCTGCTGTTTTGCATTGTGTTTGTGCATAGCATTCCCCTTTTACTAGAAGAATAAGTCCATTCCCTTTAAAATACCTCCCCTCACTGTTCACTGGTTCCTGAAAGAATTCTGCAATCAGAGATAAGTTGGTTTTAAGAGGATTTGTCTCTCGTTCAAAAATAAACAAAATACCTCTGTTCTACATGTGGCCAGAAAACTCTTACCTGCTATTTTCATGTTAAAATAAGTTAATCACGTCCTTTCAAGAAGGCAGATTTCAAAACATGGAAGATTGAGTCAGCAGGAAAGCCTTGTTATTAAAAGAAGCCACTGTAGACAAAAGGTCTCAGAAAGGAAAGTTGATGACCTGAAGGCAAACTTAACCAATTTCATTTCTAAGAGCTAAAGTGAAGTGAATATGTGTCTGTGTTTTGTACTACACGTTTGTCTTTTCTTTGGACATAATTTATACTATCATGAGGATAGAGGTTCTCTCTTGGCATCTCCTACCATGAAGATGTGTTTATTTTATAACATTTTGTAGAGTGGAAATTCATCACACAAATGTCGGAGTATTTAAGAGTTTAGACAATCTAGGGTGTTAACAGTGTACATATATTTACTGTTTCCCATTGTTAAAGAGATATCCAAAGCATATTACCAAGGGCTATGTAATAAAATCACTTTTTAATATTCTATATAGCTTATAAAAGTAGTCCAGATATGAAGGTGAAATGGTAATAATGTCTACAGTTGCTTTAGTCATTTAAGACTTTGAATTAAGATACTGTTTTTGCACCCAGATTAGAAAACTGAAAGTCAGATTAAATCATACATAACCTAAGTGCATTTGAAGTTTCATACTACTTTTTTCTTTCTTTAAAAAGGGTCCTTATAATAGATTATCTAAATACTATTATTCATTATCCATTTCTAAAGTTATATATTTTTAATAAATGTTTACTGTGGATTACTGAAGCCATTCTGTGTTGAAATTTTCATTGGTAAGAAATGCAAGGTCTTATAATTTTTGCTCATTGAACAGAGTAATATAAAATGTTGAATGAATGGTCTCTCACAGGAATGCATAGCTGTGGAGTA
>SJYQ01004924.1:174414-196535 GCA_006410935.1 Redunca redunca
GGGATGATGACCCTGTATGCGAGACAACAAAAGAGACTCAGATCTATAGAGTGAACTGTTGGACTCTGGGGGAGAGAGAGAGGGAGAGGGTGGGATGAGAGGGGAGAATGGCATTAAAACATGTATACTATCATGTAAGAAACGAATCGCCAGTCAATGTCTGATGCAGGATGCAGGATACTTGGGACTGGTGCAAGGAGAGGATCCAGAGGGATGGTATGGGTGGGAGATGGGAGGGGATTTGTGTTTGGGAACGCATGTACACTCGTGGTGAATTAATATCAATGTTTGGCAAAACCAATACAGTAATGTAAAGTAAACTAAAGTAAAAATAAAAATTATAAAAAAAAAAAATTAGTGCTTTTTAAATACACCATTTCACCATAGTGTTTTCAATTTTAAATATTAGCATTATTAAACGTGAACAACTTGTGAAATGTTAGATGTCAGGGATGTCTCACATTATCAAGTTGTCAGGCCATCAAGCTGGCTGATAGGAAGGCCAGGGCAAGGTCTAAACAACTCGGTTTCTGATGGCCGAGGGGATTTTGATGCTGAAAAGCAGGTACAAAGCATAAACAGTTCAACTGCTACACCAGCTGAACCGTGTATCTGGAGAGCTGTGGCTATGCAGGGCCATGAGGAATCAGCAGTGTGACAGATCTCTGTCTTGTTTTGAGCCCATGAGCCAACGATGCCGAGGTTTTGGCCAACTGTTGGCCCGAAAGCCAGATTTGTCCCACACTGCTCGCTACATCTAGGTCTGCAGGGGGGATTTAGTAGCTAAGCTTTGGCCACAAAAGTTAAGTTTAGTGATACAGAGCTAAGCAGACTAATGTACACAATGAGAGGAGTTTCTTTTTGTCATTTGGTTTAAGAAATGTTCTTACGCTTTATATGCTGATATAAACCAGCTATTCACTTTCTTATTGTTTCTGATTATTTTTAAGAGTTAATATGGACAAAATCTAATAAGGAATAATGTGAGAGAAACCCTAGATAGACTATATGAAACAACTTTCTGAGCACACGGGTCAAATGTCAAAGTGTCCTGAGAGTTCAGAGTGCTATGATCAGTCCATGTCATTGCCTCACCCAGGACTTATAACAAACAGTGCTCCTGGGGCTATTCAGCTCATCCCTTAGTTTCTTTCTATTTGTTACCTTGGTGTAATAAGATCTATAAATCTGTTTCCTACACAACTTAGTGTTTTAATTTTTCTAAGCTTCCTTTATTCAAACGCTACTGCTTCTCTTTATTTCTAGAGTGTGGTGAACAAGTGACTATCCATCTAATCTGTATCCTTAGCTTGATATGCACCCTGTCCTGAACATTCTCCAGCTGTATTAATGTTTTTCCCACTGTGGAACCAGAATTGTACATTCCATATTTTTGTACTTTCTGTTCTCTCTTTAATGGCCTTCCTGATGGTTCTTAGCAATTTGAGTAAATATGCCACAGAACTTAAAACCAATTCATTTTCCTGAGGGTGCTGTTTAGATCAGGTTATATATTTTTCAAATTGTAAATAGCATTAAAATTTTAAAGTTTCCAAACTGATTTTAATTTGATTATTCAAAAAATACCAATGTTCTAATCACTTGCTTCAAAAGATAAGGCAATGCAAAATGTGAGTTTGAATTGTGATCTGATTTAATTTCTTTCACCGTGAACATTCTATTGCTTTATTACTTACTTTCATCGTCCTATTTGTTCAGTCAGAATTCAGTGTATATTTGAGTGAACGCTGTGTGCTAGATGTTTACTTAGATTTTGGAAATACTGTGGTAAGCAATTCACAGTTTCTTTTTTCAGCATCTTATAATATAGTTAAAGAGACAAGTTGATAAAATAATTATAATGTAATATAAGTACAGGTTGAAATGAAAGTAAGATGATCATGTAATCCAAGTTGTGAGTAAGAGGTGGCTGGAGGATCAAAGAAGGCAAATAAAAGAAAACAAAGTCTAATTGTAGAATGAGTTGAAGCTTGCCAACTGAAAAAAGTCGAGAGTGGAATTTTAAATAAGGAAATATTATATGTGTAAGTGAAAAATCAGAAAATAGAGTGGCTAGTGTATGAAATAAGCTGGAGGATGGTAGGTGGTGATAAGACAGAAGGTAAAAGATAACACAGGGCAAGAGGAAGCAATTCCATGGAAAAACATTGAGCTCTGTACTAAAGAACATGAGGACCCGTTAAAGTCTTTAAATAGGAGAGTCACTTAATCAGCTCTGTCCTTCGGAAACATTTTTCTGGCTCTACTGAAGAGAGATTTAGAGAAAAGCTGAAGCAAGAAAACCATTTAAAGAGGCCCTTACAGTCATCCCAAGGACAGATGACAAAAATCATCATGGTGACTTTTTTTGGTCTTGTCCCAGTACATTATAAAACTAATTGAGGCACTATCTCAGGGGAAAGTCAACGTTTTATTTTGTTAAAACATTAAATTTTTAGTTTGAGCCTATCAAGTGACAATGAGAATGGAGGGGAATAAACTGATTCATGAGCTATTAAGCACTTGATGAACACACAGGAATAGGTGGTTGTTCAGAGGGAGGAGAATGAAACTTATTGAAAAGTTCAGGGTGATTTTGAACTTTCTAATTTGGCAATTTAGTGAATAAAGGTACCATACGTAAAGACAAGAGTCCTACCAGGTGGAGCGTTTCTGGAGAGGGGATAAGAGTTCAGTTTTTGATACATCAAATTGAGGTGTCAGAGTTGGGAACACATGAATAATTTTGGAATTTAAAGGTCAGATATTATTTATAGTCATTGATTTGAATGTGTAGAATAGTTAGAATAGTTGAATAGGATAGAACATGTGAAATAGTTGACACTATTGGAGCTGATGAACTCTCTCCAAAAAATGTATTCTTGTTTTTTTTTGAACTAATAATCAAAATTCATCTTTTTTTAAATTTATTTTTAATTGGAGGAAAATTGCTTTACAATGATGTGTTGGTTTCTAGCACGCAGCAATTTAAATCAGTCATAATAATATATTTGTCCCCTCCATCTTGAGCCTCCCTACCCTCCCCCATCCCACTCCTCTAGTTCATCACAGAGTATCAGGCTGGGCTCCATGTGTTATATAGCCCCTTCTCAAGAGTTGTCTGTTTTCCACATGGTAGTGTATATATGTCAATGCTTCTTTCTCAAGTCCAACCCTCTCCTTCCCCCACTGTGTCCACAAGTACGTTCTCTACATCTGTATCATCATCCCTTCCTTGCAGATAGGTTCATCAGTACTTACAAAATGTATTCTTAATGAGAAGATAAGAGAATTCAGAATAAAGCCCTGAGTAAGAAAAGTATTTAAAGGTCAGAGGAAAGGTAAAGGTAAGAGGAAGAGTATGCTTCAAAAAAGAAAAAAACAGAGATGATTGCAAGGAAGGAATACCAGAAAAATGTGCAGTTATACATGCCAAGGTCACAAAAGGATGGTGAAAAGGATTTTTAGCAGATTCATGATGTTGAGAGTTCAAGAACAGAGTGCCCCATTGAAATTTAGCAATAAGAGGATAAAGGGTGGTCTGCTATCTTGTTGCTAAATCTTGTCCAACTCTTCTCTTCTTGTCCAACCCCATAGTCTGTAGCCACCAGGCCCCCCTGTCCATAGCATTTCCCAAGCAAGAATACTAAAGTGGGTTGCCATATCCTTTTCTAGCGGATCTTCCTGACCCAGGAATCAAATCTCTTAATCCTGCATTGGCAGGTGGATTCTTTACTCCTGAGACACCAGGGGAGCCCAGAAGGTGTTCTAGGTGAGAGTAATTGTAGTGGAGTAATTCAAGTAGAATCTAATTCATCTCCAAGGCAAACCATTCAATATCACAGTAATCCAAGTCTATGCCCTGACCAGTAATGCTGAAGAAGCTGAGGTTGAATGGTTCTATGAAGACTTATAAGACCTTTTAGAACTAACACACAAAAAAGATATCCTTTGCATTATAGGGGACTGGAATGCAAAGTAGGAAGTCAAGAAACACCTGGAGGAACAGACAAATTTGGCTTTGGAGTACAGAATGAAGCAAGGCAAAGACTAATAGAGTTTAGCCAAGAGAACACACTGGTCGTAGCAAACACCCTCTTCCAACAACACAAGAGAAGACTCTACACAAGGACATCACCAGATGGTCAACACCAAAATCATTGATTATATTCTTTGCAGCCAATGATGGAGAAGCTCTACATAGTCAGCAAAAACAAGACTGGGAGCTGACTGTGGCTCAGATCATGAACTCCTTATTGCCAAATTCAGACTTAAACTGAAGAAAGTAGGGAAAACCACTGGACCATTCAGGTATGACCTAAATCAAATCCTTTATGATTATACAGTGTAAGTGAGTAATAGATTTAAGGGACTAGATCTGATAGACAGAGTGCCTGATGAACTATGGATGGAAGTTCATGACATTGTACAGGAGACAGAGATCAAGACCATCTCCAAGAAAAAGAAATGCAAAAAGGCAATATGGGTGTCTGAGGAGGCCTTATAAATAGATGTGAAAAGAAGACAAGTGAAAAGCAAATGAGAAAAGAAAAGATATAAGCATCTCAATGCAGAGTTCCAAAGAATAACAAGGAGAAATAAGAAAGCCTTCCTCAGTGATCAGTGCAAAGAAATAGAGGAAAACAACAGAATGGGAAAGACTAGAGATCTCTTCAAGAAAATTAGAGATACCAAAGGAACATTTCATGCAAAGATGGGCTCAATAAAGGACAGAAATGGTATGGACCTAACAGAAGCAGAAGATATTAAGAAGAGGTGGCAAGAATACACAGAAGAACTCTACAAAAAAGATCTTCATGACCCAGATAATCACAATGGTGTGATCACTCACCTAGAGCCAGACATCCTGGAATGTGAAGTCAAGTGGGCCTTAGGAAGCATCACTATGAACAAAGCTAGTGGAGGTGATGGAATTCCAGTTGAGCTATTTCAGATCCTAAAAGATGATGCTATGAAAGTGCTGCACTCAATATGTCAGCAAATTTGGAAAAGTCAGCAGTGGCCACAGAACTGGAAAAGGTCAGTTTTCATTCCAATCACAAAGAAAGGCAATACCAAAGAATGCTCAAACTACCACACAATTGCACTCATCTCACATGCTAGTAAAGTAATGCTCAAAATTCTCCAAGCCAGGCTTCAACAGTATGTGAACTATGAACTTCCAGATGTTCAAGCTGGATTTAGAAAAGGCAGAGAAACCCAAGATCAAATCGCCAACATCCGCTGGATCATGGAAAAAGCAAGAGAGTTCCAGGAAAACATCTATTTCTGCTTTATTGACTATGCCAAAGCCTTTGAATGAGTGGATCACAATAAACTGTGGAAAATTCTGAAAGAGATGGGAATACCAGCCACCTGACCTGCCTCTTAAGGAGCTTGTATGCAAGTCAGGAAGCAACATTTAGAAGTGGACATGGCCAGGTGTGATGCATGACACAGGATGCTTGGGGCTGGTGCACTGGGATGACCCTGAGGGATGATTTGGGGAGGGAGGAGGGAGGGGGGATTAGGATGGGAACACATGTACACCCATGGAAGATTCATGTCAATGTATGGCAAAAGCAATACAATATTGTAAAGTAAAAAAAAAAAGTACTGGACAAGGAACAACAGGAATTTACAATTTCCAAATAGGAAAAGGAGTACATCAAGGCTGTATATTTTCACCCTGCTTATTTAACTTCTATGCAGAGTACATCATGAGAAACGCTGGGCTGGAAGAAGCACAAGCTGGAATCAAGATTTCCGGGAGAAATATCAATAACCTCAGATATGCACATGACACCACCCTTATGGCAGGAAGTGAAGAACTAAAGAGCCCGTTGATGAAAGTGAAAGAGGAGAGTGAAGAAGTTCGCTTAAAGCTCAACATTCAGGAAAGAAAGATCATGGCATCTGGTCCCATCACTTCATGGCAAATAGATGGGGAAACAGTGGCTGACTTTATTTTGGGGGGCTCCAAAATCACTGCAGATGGTGATTGCAGCCATGAAATTAAAAGATTCTTAGTCCTTGAAAGGAAAGTTATGACCAACCTAGACAGCATATTAAAAAGCAGAGATATTACTTTGTTAACAAAAGTCCATTTCGTCAAGTCTATGATTTTTCCAGTAGTCATGTATGGATGTGAGAATTGGACTATAAAGAAAGCTGAGCACCAAATTATTGATGCTTTTGAACTGTGGTGTTGGAGAAGACTCTTGAGAGTCCCTTGGACTGCAAGGGGATCCAACCAGTCCATCCTAAAGGAGATCAGCCCTGGGTGTTCTTTGGAAGGACTGATGTTGAAACTTAAACTCCAGTAATTTGGCCTTCTGATGCAAATTGCTGACTCATTTGAAAAGACCCTGATGCTGGCAAAGATTGAGGGCAGGAGGAGAAGGGGACGACAGAGGATGAGATGGCTGAATGGCATCACTGATTCGATGCACATGAGTTTGAGTGAACTCCAGAAGTTGGTGATGGACAGGGAGGCCTGGTGTGCTGCAGTTCATGAGGTCGTAAAGAATTGGACACGACTGAGCGACTGAATTGAACTGAACTGAACAATAGGAAGATAAGGATTGGATTCTGCTGTTACAGAAATAATTGCAAAGAGTTTAATTATGAAGGAAGTGAAAAGAAATGATAGCCAACATTAGAGGTGAGCTTGAGAAATTGTTTTAAGGAGAGAAAATTTGAGTGTGTTGAAACCTATGGAAAGCTCATAGAGAGCTAAAAGAATTTACTGAGGCAAGAGAAATTAATAGGTCACTGGATGAAGCAGAATAAGATGGACTCCAGGTCATGTTATATAGAAAGAGCAATATCAGTTCAAATGTGAAATAAGGGTATAAAAAAATTATGGAAACTGATGCAAATTTTTTGGGGGGGGGCTCTTATAAAGCTGAGATAGTTTCCATTGGATGGCTATTTTCCCCACAAAATAAAAAAGAGCTAATTATGTGACAGTGGTGGGGAGATGATGAGTTAAAATAGCTCAAGAACGTGGAGAAGATATATTTAGCCTTTGTGGATTGCAGAAGAGCTATGCAAACCATAGATGGATTAGTGGAAAGCGTTAGGGTCTACTTGTTGCAGGTAGTGAATTTGTACTGGTGATAAATATGTAAGTAAAGCTGTGTTTGCTTTTGCTTCAACAGTGCCCTGTAGCTCAAGTATGGGACAGGGGAATGCCTGCAGTCATTGTGATTTCAAGTTGTTGTTCTGACAGGCAATTACTGTGGAAGACCAATGAAGCAAGGTAATTGAAAACATTAGCAAGAATATCATAAAGTCTAAGCTGAGTAAGAATTGCCATGAATATAAGAAAGGTTCTCAATAAGTTGAAAAACCAGTACAGTGAGTGTAAGATATTATAAGAGAGTAGGATGCTTGATTTAAGCACTATAAGACCAAAACATTCCCAGGTGCTGGTAAGATCCAGGTTGTGGTCATGGAAATAGATGAAGTATAGAGGGCATGAAGTTCCTTGGAATGGATGATATCAAGGAACTGAAAAGCCAGTTTGATGGATTATTTATGTGGACCCTGCAATCTTTTTTACCCATATTTACTCCCTTGATGATCTTGATCTATTTTACAGTTTAAATGCCATCTAGACACTGATAATTGAGTAATTTAGATCTCTAGACTGATCACTTCCCTGAACTTCAGACTTGTATAATCCAACTAAATATTTGACATACCTATTTTTACATCCAAAGAAACTTAAAGCATAATGGATTAAAAACTGAGCTTCTGGTCTTCTCTGTCAGTTTCCACAAATCTGCATTTTACCCCTAAAAATTAATGTCTATTTCATACCACTATTTCCAAAAGTCAAAACCTTAGAGTCATCCTGTAGGTTTTGTCTTCATAATTTATTCATGATTTAACCAGTTTTTACCACCCTTATGAAATTATTGCCCTGGTCTGAATCACCGTACTTTCTCATATATCCTTTCTCAGCTAACCAAGCAGGATAAATTTCTTAGAATATGTCAGTTTGTGTCACATTCGGGCTTAAATCATTGTTGGCTTCCCATCAAAATAAAATTCCCAAGGCCCATGGAGTGGTTTCTGAGACGTGTCATGACTTCTTTCCTTACGATGTCTCTAGGAACTGAAGTCGTAGCTTCCTTTCCATAGTTTATTCCACTTTGATGGCACTAACAATTTTCTAGCCCTTTACAAGGGCATGCGGTTGCCATTATTCCTTCTGCTGACCGTGATACTTGCTAGGCCTACTCCCTCACTTTCTTTAGGTCTCTGTTCAAAAGCTGCTTTAGCAGAGAGATCATCCAATATTCTTTCCTCTGCTTCTGTGTGCTTATTGTTTGTTTTCTTGCCGGGAGAAATATCAATCACCTCAGATATGCAGATGACACCACCCTTATGGCAGAAAGTGAAGAGGAGCTAAAAGGCCTCTTGATGAAAGTGAAAGTGGAGAGTGGACAAAGTTGGCTTAAAGCTCAACATTCAGAAAACTAAGATCATGGCATCTGGTCNGATGGGGAAACAGTGGAAACAGTGTCAGACTTTATTTTTTGGGGGGGCTCCAAAATCACTGCAGATGGTGACTGCAGCCATGAAATTAAAAGGCGCTTACTCCTTGGAAGGAAAGTTATGACCAACCCAGATAGCATGTTGAAAAGCAGAGACATTACTTTGCCAACAAAGGTCTGTCTAGTCAAGGCTATGGTTTTTCCTGTGGTCATGTATGGATGTGAGAGTTGGACTTTGAAGAAGGCTGAGCGCCAAAGAATTGATGCTTTTGAACTGTGGTGTTGGAGAAGGCTCTTGAGAGTCCCTTGGACTACAAGGAGATCTAACCAGTCCATTCTGAAGGAGATCAGCCCTGGGTTTTCTTTGGAAGGAATGATACTAAAGCTGAAACTTCAGTACTTTGGCCACCTCATGTGAAGAGTTGACTCATTGGAAAAGACCCTGATGCTGGGAGGGATTGGAGGCAGCAGGAGAAGGAGACTAGGACTCAAGGGTAACTTCAAATATAGACCACTGGGAAACAATAGCAATGCCAAAGCATAAGGATACATTTGGATACTGAATATCTTATTTGTCTCATTTAATATCACTAAATATAATCCTTTTGAAAGCAGAAATTTCTGTCTGGTTTATAACTATACACTCCAGTGAACAAATGAATGAAGAAGAACCTAGTAGGTCTTCAGACAGAATTAATGTGAACCAGTTATTGAAAATTTTCAATAAATAAGAGAGTAAAAGAAAAGAAATGGAACTTTCATTGTTGGTATAAAGTTATACTTAGGGCCTCAGAGCATAGTATCATTGGTGGTAAGTATCTGCACATTGTATGGAGTAGTGCTAGACATACCATGCATGCGAGCTCAGTCGCTAAGTTGTGTCCAACTCTTCGTGACCCCATAGACTATAGCCCACCAGGCTCCTCTGTCCATAGGATTTCCCAGGCAGGAATGCTGGAGTAGGTTGCCATTTCTTTCTCCAGATCTTCCTGACCCAAGGATGTAACCTGGGTGTCCTGCTTTGTAGGCAGTTTCTTTACCACTGAGCCACCAGGAAGACCATATTCACCACAGACTTGTTAATTAATAATTGCAGTAATGTCAGTACTGCCACTGTGAGTCACCACCTTTAGCCTCTCTAAGTGGTGACCGGATGGGACTTATTAGCAGAATTTCAGCTGGTAAGAATTGGTTCAGGGTTTTAACTCTCATGATAGAGAGAAAGGGGTGCTTCTCCTAAGCCGAATGAGAATGGACCCAGAGGAATGACTCGTGGAAGGAAGCAGTGCTATCTCTGGATATTTATTCAGCAGCTACATCAGCAGGCAATTCCATGGGATATAAGGCAAGGGGAAAAAAAAATTAATGTGTATCCCTTAGAGTTTGGAGATACACATAACAACTGAATCAGATGTTTGCTTCCTCTATGCAAATATGGATAAGGGATAGGAAAGAAAGGAGTCAATAACTTCATTTTAATTATTTAATTTATTAATATTTTAGCTAGCCAGAATAGGTACTTAAACTATTAGTGTCATAAATATGTAGCAACAATAATGAAAGTTCATATGCAGGGATTTTATCATGAGAGAAATGTAATGCTTAGTGTAAATGATACCAGAAGATTTACATGTTAGGGATTTTCCTGTTTATTAATGCTTTATTGATTAGACCAATTTAAATATATGTATTTCAACACTAATGAACTAGAGGGTACCTTTGAACATGGTTTCCTGTATTCAAAAGTTTGAATCATCTTAAATATGAAAGGGAGCAAAAAAGATATGAATTATAGACTCACATCCAAAGGTTGCATTA
Source organism: Redunca redunca (assembly GCA_006410935.1). Classification (NCBI taxonomy): domain Eukaryota; kingdom Metazoa; phylum Chordata; class Mammalia; order Artiodactyla; family Bovidae; genus Redunca; species Redunca redunca. The sequence goes on from SJYQ01004924.1 coordinate 184,740, forward strand.
GAATAACACTGAATGTGGAGGCATTTTTTTGAGATCTCTCAGAATAGTGCTTCAGTGGTGTTTTAATAGGATAAGATCCATTTTAGAAATGGTTTTTCTATTACTGGTGAAGTTATATGAGAAGCTGAGAGTAATAAAACAACTTATTAGAAATAAGGGTCATGTAACTTACTATTAATTTCTAATTCATCAATAAAAATAAAGATATAGTACTTGAAATTTAGGCAAAAGGGGGCAATATGATATATGAGGCAAAGGCAGTATGTTAATGAAAAAGGACATAGTAAAATAAATTAGGAACTTGCATTATTGCAAAGATATATTATTTTTGTTAATAATAAAACATTAAGCTATATATTATATACTCAGTTTTCTGATCATATAAAGCTTAATATGAATCATTTTCATTTACTTATCTTTGTTCCTTAAAAGNAAAAATTCATAAATTTTCTAATATATATTATACATATTATTTATATATATGTATACAAGAGCTTTTCTACTATGCTTGATAAAGGCTTGAAAAAGTACATTAAAAAAATGAGATGGAGAAACTGGAAAGCATAAACTAAATGAAATGGGAGCACTGAGTATGAAATAGAAGAAGTGAAACAAGCTAGATAAAAGATCCTCATATAGACCAGTTCTTTGTAAACATGGCTGCTCATTAGAAACATATCTGGAATCGTAGCGAAGGAAAAAAAAGTAGTATCTGGGCATTTGTATTTTTCAAAAAATTCCAATATAATTCTGATATGAGTCTGGATTTTAAAAAGTGATTACAGGTTTTGCTATTAAATGGTAGTTTTGGTGATACAGAATTCTATTATTTTCCTGTTGACCAATCATGATACAATGGATTCCACCATTTTAGTCACTTCACCATGATCACTATTTCCACAAGTTCCCCTTACCTCCACATCAAATTTGAATTGCTCATACTTGATTTGAAATTGTCTCAATTATTTTGTATGATTATTGTTTTCATTTTGACTTTTAATTATTCATCTAATCAGATGGAGTTTCCCCCTGTGCCTGTCTCCTTTGGGGCTTTCTTTTATGTCTTCCACTTGTCACCCAGCATCCACTGTCACCCCAGGGAAGAGAGGAGACTCCCTAAGTACCTAGTGTCAAAGCATCAGTATCAAGACTTGGTCTCTCCAGTAGGGACCTAAGAGGTGGTGAAAAGCAGTCATGGATAGTTAGGATGAAAGGAATATGTCACCCTTTCTCCTCTATATACTTTTAAAAATCTACACAGTTTCTAAGGAGTAGAAACTTCATCATATCATAAGTAAGTCTCATAACAAGTTTATATTAATAATAGTCTTTTTTTTTTTTTTTAACTGTTAAGTTTTCTGGGCTTCCCTGATGGCTCAGTGGTAAAAAAAAAAAATTCACCTGCCAATTCAGGAGACATGGGTTCAATCCCTGGTCTGGGAAGATCCCACATGTCTTGGAGCAACTAAGCCCATGTGTTACGACTACTGAGCCTGAGCTCTGGAGCTTGGGAACCTCAATTACTGAGCCCACACGCCGCATCTCCCAAAGCCCGCACATCCTGGAGCCTGTGTTCTGCAACGAGAAGCCATCACAATGAGAAGCCTGCACACCACAATTAGAGAAGAGCCCATGCAGCAACGAAGACCCAGCACAGCCATAAATAAATACCTTAAAAAGAAGTTTTCTAGGGCTTCCCTGGTGGTCCAGTGGTTAAGAATCTGCCTTGCAATGAAAGGCACACTGGTTCGATCCCTCGTCCAGGAAGATCCCATATGCTGTGGAGCAACTAAGCCTGTGAGCCACGACTCCTGAGCCCACATGCCTTAGAGCCTGAGCTCAGCAACAAGAGGGACCTTTGCACTGAAAAGCCCATGCACCACAGCTAAAGAGCAGCCCTCGCTTGCCACAACTAGAGAAAGCTTGTGTGCAATAAAAGACCCAGCACAGCCAAAAAATAAATAAATTTTTAAAAAAATGCTTTCTACACATCCCTTTATAATTTTCCCCAGTCTCCAAAAGATCTGTAAACTCTATGCCATATTTTTTGAAATTATTTATTTATTTACTTGGCTGCTCCAGGTCTTAATTGAGTCATGTGGGATCTTGCATCTTTATTACAGCATGCCAGATCTAGTTCCCGGGCCAGGGATCAAACCCTGACCCCCTGCACTGGGACCATGAAGTCTTAGCCAGTGGACCACCAGAGAAGTCCTGCAGGTATCTTTTTGAATTATAGTTTTCTCCAGATAGATGCCCAGGAGTGGAATTACAGAATCCTATGGCAACTCTATTTTTAGTTTTCTGAGAAACCTCTATAGTAGCTGTACCAATTTATACTCCCACCAGCAGCATAGGAGAGTTCCTTTTGCTGCACACCCTCTCGAGCATTTATTATTTGGAGACTTTTTGATGATGGCCTTGCTGTTTTCTTTATGAATTTTCCTGTGTGTGAGTGACTAACACAATGAACAAATCAACTGTACTGTTGTACTGTTACTGCCATGTACAGCAAAATGTCTCAGACCAGTTATTGTAAGCATGCAATCTTTTCTCTCATCTTACAAACAAAACCTTTCATGCCCCTACATTCCTCTCTAGATACTGTTGCATTTTCTTTCTTCCTGTGCTAGGCACAAAAGTGGCCCTCCAAAGACATTCCTTTCCTAATCCATTGCCTTCTCCATTCCTAGTCCCAGGAACCTGTGAATATCGCCCATGTGGCAGAAGAACATAAATTACTTTATATGGTGAAAGATGTGATTAAGTTAAAGATCTTGAGAGGAGGAGCTTATTCTGGATAATCTGGGTGAGCCTGATAGGCCAGCACAAGTGTCCTTATAAGACAGAGACAGAAAGAGATCAAACACAGGCAGAAGCGCAGGAGGGAATGTGACTCCAGAGGCAGAGACTAAGCCCCCAGACTTGGGGGCACAGACCGGGTTCTTCGCTACAACCTCTGCAGGGAGGTGGCCTCTGCCAATTCCTTACTTTTGGACTTCTGGCCCCTAGAACTGTGAGAGAGTATGTTTCTGTCCTTTTAAGCCACTCAGTTTGTCGTAATCTCTTACAGCAAGCTCTAGAAAACTAATACACTCCCTTCACAGCTAAATTCCTCCAAAAAGTTATCTACGTTACTTCTCCTCCATTCCTTATATATATATATGAGTTTTTTGGGTTTTTTTTTTAGTATTTTTTTTGTTTTGTGTGCGTGTGCCAGGTCTTCACTGCTGCATGCAGGCTTTCTCTAGTTGCAGCAAGCATGCGCCACTGTAGTTGTGGTGCCCGGGCTTCTCGCTGCAGTGACTTCCCTTGTTGCGGAGCTCGGGCTCTAGGTGCGCATGCTCAGCAGTTGTGGTACACAGGCTTAGTTGCCCCTCAGCCCATGGAATTGTCGTGAAACAGGGATTTAACCCAAATCCCCTGCACTGGCAAGTGGATTCTTCACCACTGGACTATCAGGGACGTCCTTCTTCACTTCTTTTTATCCAGTTTTTCTATACTGAACATTTTAATATATACAGGAAAGTTAATGATTGGGTTTCCCTGATAGCTCAGTTGGTAAAGAATCTGCCTGCAATGCAGGAGACCCCAGTTCAATTCCTGGGTCAGGAAGATCTCCTGGAGAAGAGATAGTCTATCCCCTCCAGTGTTCTTGGACTTCCCTTGTGGCTCAGCTGGTAATGAATCCTCCTGCAAAGCTGGAGACCTGGGTTTGATCCCTGGGTTGGGAAGATCCCCTGAAGAAGGGAAAGGCTACCCACTCCAATATTCTGACCTGGAGAATCCCATGGACTGTATGGTCCATGGGGTCACAAAGAGTCAGACATGACTGAGTGGGTCCTTCTCCATTCCTTTTTATCCAGTTTTTCTATATTGGACATTTTAATATATATAGAAAAGTTAATGATTAGAGCAATAGGCAACAAAATATTCTAGATTCAGCAGTTACTAACAGTTTGCCCTATTTGCCTTTTTATATGTATATTTTGGGGCTTTACCAGATGGTGCAGTGGTAAAGAATTCACCTGCCAGTGCAGGAGATGCAAGAATCGATCCCTGGTTCAGGAAGACCCCCTGGAATAGGAAATAGCAACCTATTCCAGTATTCTTGACTGGAGAATTCCATGGACAGAGGGGCCTGGCAGGCTACAGTCCATGAGGTCACAGAGTTGAACATGACTGAGCGGCCGAGCACACATGGCACACTGTATATTTCAGTGTGTGTCTCCTAAGAATAGAAACATTCTCCTACATATTCACAACACCTAAGTAAATTTAAAATTTTTAATTTAATAAATTAAAAATTAAGAATAATTCCCTAATATCGTCTAACATTCAATCTGTATTCCAAAGTCCTTCCTTGTTCCCAAAATATACTTTATAATTTTTTTTCCCTTGGCCTGGGATCCAAGCAAGGTTTATATGTTGAATGTGATTGTTAACTCTTTTAAATTTACATTAATCTCCCAGTTCTTTTGTTTTTTTTTAACAACTTTGGTAACTTTTTCACTAATTTGGCCTATATTCTTTTTTTTCCTTTAACATTCATTTATTTGTTTGGCTGTGTCGGGTCTTTGTTGGGTCATGCAGGATCTCTTCTTGCAACACACTGACTTTCCAGTTGTGGCACGTGGGCTCCGGCGCGCGCAGACTCAGTACTTTCAGTGTGCTGGGCTTAGCTGCTCTGCAGCGTGTGGGATCTTAGTTCCCCAACCAGGGATGGAACCCACATCCCCTGTGTTGCAAGGCGATTCTTTTTTTTTTTTTTTTAACTTTTTTTTCAGATAATTTATTTGGCTGTGCCGGGTTTTAACTGTGGCATATGTGATCTAGTTCCCCCACCAGGGATCGAACCCAGACCCCCTGCACTGGGAGTGCAGACCCTTAGCCACTGGACCACAAGGGAAGTCTCCGGCCCGTATTCTTATAGTTGGCCAACATTCTGGATTTATCTGATTGTGTCACTTAGCCGGATCCTCTACCAGCTATGGTTCTTGTGTCCTCCAAGCTGAGGCTTTCGGCCCTGATTTCTTCCTCTGGAATGAGTGATGGTTGCTCAGTCGTGTCCGACTCTTTGCAGCCCCCATGGACTGTAGCCCACCAGGCCTCTCTGTCCATGGAATTCTCCAGGCATACTGGAGAACACTGGAGTGGGTTGCCATATCCTTCTCCATCTTTCTCTGGAACATTCATCTGAATCAGTTTCCCTTCTATGGTTGCGGCACTATCTCTCTCCACTAGAATGTAAGCTCCAGAGGGTATCAACGTGTATCTGATGGGTTACCTGTTCCAGTCCACTCTCTAACCAATGCATCACAGGTACTCAGCATGTAGGTGCTGTGTGAATCAGTCCTTCACATTCAGTGACTTTACTTGTCTCGATACTATTTAACACCTATTGAGAAATTGCTGGAATAATTTACGCTCTTCCTTAGAATAGGGCTTCCCTCGTGGCTTAGAGGGTAAAGCATCTGCCTGCAATGCAGGAGACCTGGGTTCAATCCCTGGGTCAGGAAGATCCCCTGAAGAAGGAAATGGCAACCCACTCCAGTACTCTTGCCTGGAAAATCCCATGGACGGAGGACCCTCGTAGGCTACAGTTCATGGGGTCACAAAGAGTCGGATGCAACTGAGCGATGGCACGTTTAGAATATCTCAGATTTTCTGAAGCCTTGAATTCCTGAAAATGTCATTCCACACTTGTCTAGGCTCGCAGAGGTGTGGAATTTCCCCTAGCAATTTGAAGGCATGAGGTGAGGTGAGGTGAAGTCGCTCAGTCGTGTCTGACTCTTTGCAACCCCGTGGACTGTAGCCTACCAGGCTCCTCCGTCCATGGGATTCTCCAGGCAGGAATACTGGAGTGGGTTGCCATTTCCTTCTCCAGGGGATCTTCCCGACCCAGGGATCGAACCCAGGTCTCCTGCATTGGAGGCAGACGCTTTAACCTCTGAGCCACCAGGGAAGCCATTTGAAGGCATACCTCTTTGTTATTCATACCTCCCTGGCCATCAAGGGTCCAGATCTATTTTATGCTTGAGTCACTGTACCCAACCAGGTGTTTGGTATATGTGGCTTGTTTTCTTCTCCTCGGATCCATTATTTCTGCTTATTTATCAGTCAGAAGTTTATTTTTTTGGCCACACCACACAAAATGTGAGATCTTAGTTCCCTGATCCCTTATTTTAGGGATCAAACCCTCACCTCCTGCAGTGGAAGCACAGAGTTTTAATCACTGGACCACCAGGAAAGTCCCTGGTTAGAAGTTTATAGCTTGCTGTTTCTTGCATTCTCTAGGAACTCTGATCTCATAGTTAAGGCAAAAAAGTAGAGATATTGGGTGTGGACAGAGTTGTAGAGATAAACTACAGAAGGCTCAAACCTATTAGTAGGATCTTCTTAGCTTATGAGGATAGCTAACATTGACTGAATTCTTATAATAATCAAAATAATCTCGTAGGTACTGTACTGAGCCCTTAACATATTCTCTATCGTCTAATCTTTCCAACAACCCTCTGAGATAAGAACTGTCAATCTCTCAGCTCTACTTAACTAGAAACTGTCTGGGCCAGGCCCAGAGCCAAGGTAGCCTGAACCCAGACCCACATGGGAAACGATTGTGCTGAATTGCTTCTGCTCTTGCTAGCTGAGCCCAACAACCTGTTCTCCTAGCCTGTCACAGCATGGTCTGCCATTCTGGCTGGGAGTCAGGGAGCAAGGCTGTGGAGCCACCTGTCCATTCATTCAATGAATGCTTATTTTTTAAAACTTATTATTTTTTGGCCATGCCATGTGGCATGCAGGATCTTAGTTCCTGGACCAGGGATCAAACCTGTGCCCCTTGCAGTGGGAGAATGGAATCTTAACCACTGGACCACCAAGGAGGTCCCAGTGAATGCTTGTTGAATGAGCACTTTGGAGGCAAGTTTTTTTTTTTCCCAGAGGCAAGTTTTTAAGAACATGAATGCCAAGAGATAATGATATTTATTTTCTTTCTCAGACCTCTGCCTCCCCAAGACCAACCACTCTGGGCCTCCTCTGGTGATATCTGAGTGTAGAGAAACTGTTGCCCCTCTTCTAAGAGGCCTGCACAGGCACCCAGTCAAGACGGACAGTTTACTGTTATGTGAATCTCTCAGATTGCGCTTCGCAGTATATAAATTGTGAACTAAATCATCAAACTTGTTCTTTGGCTGAATTACATTTTCTCCTGGAATATGAGATGCATTCCACTGAGACCACAGAAAGAAAAACTGAAGATCAAGACACTATGACACCACCTTGTGTAAGTACAGATATTTTCAATCATCTGAGTAGCTAGAACTTTATATAATATATATATTTTTAACTAAACTTAACCAAAATGTGCACATTACAGGGAATTGTGGGCCCTTGGGTGATTTTTATTATTTTTATTATTCTTTCTTTGCATTTTCCCAAAGATCCCTGTTTCTGTCTTTTTTCTTTTCCTTTTTGGCCACAAATTGCAACAGTCAGAAGTTCCCTGACCGGGGATTGAACCTGTCCCCCTGTAGTGGCAGCTTGGAGTCTTAACCACCAGACTACCAGGGAAGTCCAAGATCCCTGTTTCTAACAAGTTGTATAAAAGTGGCATTATTGTATGGCTTTTGTTCAAGTGCCCTCTTGGTCCCATTAATTCATTCAGCCAACACTGAACACTCACCAATGTGCCAGGTGGAAATACAACAAATATAAGGGCCCAGGTTCTTGCCCTCAGCTTCCTGTCCATCTCCTGCTGAGAGAGATGCCTCAGTAAACCAGTTGCCACACCCTGAGAGAGGACCTGAAGGGACCTATGTGCCCTGTCTGGTGGGGAATGCAGAGGAGGCGGGCTGGCTGGTTAGACAGGTGATCCCAGAAGGCTTCATGGTGGAGACGACCACTTGGGGCTGGACTTAGCAGGGTGAGAAGGGGTTGACGTTGGCTGAGAAGAGGACAACAAACACTCTAAGCAGGAAGAGACGTGTTGCCAGCGTATGATGACCAGAGGCCACGCGACTCACTTGGGAAAAGGTGAAAAAGTAATTTGGTGGAGCTGGAACAGAGAGAGGGCTACAGAGGCTGGGAGAAGGTGAGCTGGGGCTGAGGGCAGCCTTGCATGCAAGAATAAGGAAACTGCCTTTGTTCTGTAGGTGACAGGGAAAAAGACTCCAGCATGTCTTTGCTTTTCATCATTTGCGGAGCAGAGAGACTGAGTCCGCTGGGAGCAGCATGGGAGTGGGTCAAAATGGGACACTAAGTAGGTCCCTGGCACAGAGTCCCCTGCTCAGTAGTGCCGGAGGTCTGTTTATTGGATCACTGGAATGAACAGTGCAGGAGTGAGAGGACGAGATATAAACTAAGGCACAGAAAATGGGGATGAAAACAAGAAGGATAAATCCTACTTGACAGAATTTGATGATTAATTATGAATGATGGCGATGAGGGAGACACCAAGCTTACAACTGATCATAGCTGATGTCTTTAACCAAGTGCCTACTTTGCAGGTAGATTCTTTGCCTGCATTATCTCCTTTTCTCCCATAATCGCCATATGAGAGGAGTTATGTCATTATCTGCATTTTATGGATGAGGAAGTTGGGCCCTGGAGTGGTCAAAGTGACTAGGCAGGTGTATCACTTTGAATCCAAGGATTTGAACCCAGCGGAAGGGAGGAAAGCAACCACCAGGCACGGTTAATGAGTGGCAGATTCCAGCTCCCCAGATTCACAGCCAGGCTGCCCGAAGGCCATATTAGGCCACAAATGTGTACTGCTTGGCCCATAGAATTTTTTTTTTCCCCAAATGACTTAAAAAAAAATTTTTTTTTATGTGACCAGTTTTAAAGTCTGTTGAATTTGTGGCAATATTGGTTCAGTTTTATGTTTTGATTTGGGGGGGAGGGGCCTTGTGACATGTGGGATCTGAGCTCCCTGACCAGGGATTGAACCCATGTCCCCCCTGCATTGACAGGCAAAATCTTAACCACAGGGCTGCAAGGAGAGTCACTTGGCTCATAGAATATTCTGAAAGCAGTTTTTAGAACTAATTGCTAATGTTTAAAAATACAGTTCCTATTAAAATCTGGGTTTCTGCTTTTTCCTGAAAAGTAAGAAGCTCTGGCCGCCCGGGCCCGTAGCGCAACTCTTGCTGCCCGTCTGCCTTCCCTTTGCCTGGGGCTGGTGCTCTGCTGTTGACCAGAGCCCGCCAGCCTGCCTGAGTCCTGGCCCCCTTTGCAGATGCTCAAGTTTGCTGGTTCAGTTTGACACCAGGCTGTGCCTGTTCATTTGATCTCATGTCAACCCCAGGCCTCCAACTGACGGCTAAATACTCTTTCTGAATGTTAGGGAATATAAGATAAAAACAGTAATGTGTTTTGCTTTGTTTGTTTTTTCTTTTGTGCTGTGGGAATTGAGAAAAACTAAATACCCACCCATGCTTGAGTGCCCACAAGGAGGAGGTTTACGTACAGGCCAAAGGTCAATGGTCACAGTTCCCGGAAACAACACCCACTAAAATGAAGTGTCAATCACCCCTTGGAAACTGGCCAAAGTAATGGGAGCTATACAAATCATGTTGTGATTTTTTTCGTGTTTAATTTGTTTTGTAATTGATTAATTTGCTTGAATTTTTTTTAAAGGGTCCCCCCCCCCCGGACCATTTTCAAAGTTTTTATTGAATTTGTTACAATATTGCTTCTATTTAATGTTTTGGTTTTTTGGCTGTGAGGCATGTGGGATATCAGCTCCCTGATCAGGGATCGAACCCATCACCCACTGCTTAGTGAAGTCTTAACCACTGGACCACCAGGGAAGTCCCTGCTGGAATTTTGAGCTGTGAACTTTGAACATATTATAAGGAAGTTTTTGGAGAAAATACGTGTGTGTGTGTGTGTCATAGCTTACATAGCTTGGAATTCTCTGTAGAAATTCAGGTTCAGAATATTTTTTAAAGGTTTTTGCAATTTACTAAAGGTTGAAACATGTTTCTGTCCCATTTAGTTAGAATGTGAGGCACAGGATGACAAACAGGTATCTGTCCACGTTAACTATTTTGTTCCATCTAAGAGGTAACAAGGGCCACAGCAGCCACCGGTTTGGACAACTGATAGATTTTATGTTTGTGTGAGATTGTTTGCAATTTGTAAACGGCACTTAAGAGACATAGGTTCAGACAGGTGCAAGGAAGAGAGAAGACAGCAAAGCTTTAGGAGTTTGGCTCCTAGTCTGTGTCCTGTATGCGACCCCAGAGGGTTTTCCCCCGTGCTTGGCTGCCTGACTTGGAGACTAAGGAAGGCGGCGGCTGCTGCTCCAGGCACAGGTTTCTCAGAGGCCACTGGGCACTCCTCTGGGATGGCCGCTGGGTCTCAGAGGTTCATTGTCCATCTTTCAAGGGTTATCATGTTGTCAGACCACCCTGACCCAACTCTTAAGAGGTCTGCCCTGGGATCTTCCCCCTCAGTTCAGTTCAGTTCAGTTCAGTCACTCAATCGTGTCCGACTCTTTGCGACCCCATGAATCGCAGCACACCAGGCCTCCCTGTCCATCACCAACTCCCGGAGTTCACCCAGATTCACGTCCATCGAGGCAGTGATGCCATCCAGCCATCTCATCCTCTGTCATCCCCTTTTCCTTCTGCCCTTAATCCCTCCCAGCATCAGAGTCTTTTCCAGTGAGTCAGCTCTTCGCTTGAGGTGGCCAAAGTACTGGAGTTTCAGCTTTAGCATCATTGCTTCCAAAGAAATCCCAGGGCTGATCTCCTTCAGAATGGACTGGTTGGATCTCCTTGCAGTCCAAAGGACTCTCAAGAGTCTTCTCCAACACCACAGTTCAAGAGCATCAATTCTTCAGCACTCAGCCTTCTTCACAGTCCAACTCTCACATCCATACATGACCACTGGAAAAACCATAGCCTTGACTAGATGGACCTTTGTTGGCAAAGTAATATCTCTGCTTTTCAATATGCTATCTGCTGCTGCTGCTAAGTCGCTTCAGTCATGTCCGACTCTGGGCGAACCCATAGACGGCAGTCCACCAGGTTCCGCCGTCCCTGGGATTCTCCAGGCAAGAACACTGGAGTAGGTTGCCATTTCCTTCTCCAATGCATGAAAGTGAAAAGTGAAAGTGAAGTCTCTCAGTTGTGTCCAACTCTTGGTGACCCCATGGACTGTAGCCCACCAGGCTCCTCCATCCATGGAATTTTCCAGGCAAGAGTACTGGAGTGGGGTGCCATTGCCTTCTCTGAATATGCTGTCTAGGTTGGTCATAACTTTCTTTCCAAGGGGTAAGCGTCTTTTAATTTCATGGCTGCAGTCACCATCTGCAGTGATTTTGGAGCCCAGAAAGATAAAGTCTGACACTGTTTCCACTGTTTCCCCATCTATTTCCCATGAAGTGATGGGACCAGATGCCATGATCTTCGTTTTCTGAATGTTGAGCTTTAAGCCAACTTTTTCACTCTCCTCTTTCACTTTCATCAAGAGACTTTTTAGTTCCTCTTCACTTTCTGCCATAAGGGTGGTGTCATCTGCATATCTGAAGTTATTGATATTTCTCCCGGCAATCTTGATTCCAGCTTGTGCTTCTTCCAGCCCAGCGTTTCTCATGATGTACTCTGCATATAAGTTACATAAGCAGGGTGACAATGTGCAGCCTTGACATACTCCATTTCCTATTTGGAACCAGTCTGTTGTTCCATGTCCAGTTCTAACTGTTGCTTCCTGACCTGCATGTAGGTTTCTCAAGAGGCAGGTCAGGTGGTCTGGTACTCCCATCTGTTTCAGAATTTTCCACAGTTT
>SJYQ01004924.1:199964-231028 GCA_006410935.1 Redunca redunca
TTTTTTTTTTTCAGTTTAGGTAACAAACCTCTTCTTTGGTGATTAAAAAAAAAAATCAAAGATGAAAAGAAAATGGAAGATACAGTGGAGATCAGTTCTAGAAAAAAAGAAATTATTTGTGTCAGCAGTCCCAGCTGAGGCACGCAAACCCAGGAAGACTTACCCTTTTTACAGGAATAGTCTTCTCTTTACCAGAGATTCATGCTTGGACTTATTTAAATATGAGACTCTTCTGGAGGATGTAAGTAGGTGGGAGGATAGAAAAACCAGAGGATAACTATCCAAAGCTGTTACCAGTGGAGGATGTCTTAAATGAAAACAAAGGGTCTGATTACCTTTGAGTCAGGAAGGGCTGAGATCTCCATTTAGAAAACCCTGACCTGTGCAGACATCAGGGCAGGTGCATAAAGCCAGGTGTGGCCAGGCTGGCATGATCAGTCCCACAGAAACACCTCAAAGCAGAGGCTGTGGCCTTTTAGAGCTCCTCACTGCTGTGGTTTTTCGTTCAAAACACTCAGTGATTGTCAGGCCCACGTGTTGATTGGTCAGATTTGATGCATTTATGAGAACAATCCATCCACTCGTGACCCAATCTGGTGCCAAATCAGAACGTGACGCTTCTCACCCCTCTTGCCTCTGGAAGAGGACTGAACAGGAAGAGAGAAGGGAAAAGTTTCACATGCCCAGAGGCAAACAGATGCTACAGAGATGAATTTTTTTTTTTTAAAGAAATAAAGCGGGTTTAATCTGGGAGTTTGATCACCACTAAGAATGTGTTTCTATTTCATCATTCAGTTTCTAGTTCCGCCTTCCAGCTCAGACCTGTGTGTGCAGCAGCGTCTCCGTCTCCGGAAGCGCCTTCCTTCTCAGCCCGTCTCCTTGCCCCCCGGGCACAGTTCCTCACTCGCACCTGGGCTTCTACCTTTCCAGGACCACCCCCCTTTTCTGAGTCCTCCTGTGAATTTGCCAAAGACAGATCGGCAGCACTCTCGGGTGGTGCTAGGCTTCCCGAAGGTTATGATCACCCCTCAAAAGGACTTCTGCTTGGTGATATTTCAGAGGAGTCCAGGGAGGCAGCGGCCTGGACACTGATTCCGTTGGGAGGGAGGTAGCACAGCTTTTTGGGTACAGCTCAGTCAGCCTGGGGAGGGCAGGCCTGTGTCTCCGGCTGCTGTGGGAGTGAGAGAGTGCCTTTGGCAACTTTTGCACCAAGAGTCCAAAAGTTATATTATGAGGTTTCTCTTCAATTCCCTCATCTTAAAGTTTTTACCCACTCATCCGCAGGATTGGGGCATCTCTTCTGTCTTGGTTATATGCATCTTTTTACAAATTACATTTTTAAAAACAAGTTTTATTTACTTGTTTGTTTACAATTTCTGGTTGTACCCTGCAGCATGCGGGCTCTTAGTTTCTGGGCAAGCGATTGGAACCCCACCCTTTGCATTGGAAGGCAGAGCCTTAACCCCTGGACCACCAAGCGAGTCCAGTCTTAGTTATACTCTCAAAGGAAAACTCACGAGAATGACAGAATCTGAAAAACATCAAGGCAAAGAGGAGGCTCAGGCTGTCGGGTCAGATCCCAGCGTCCAGCTTGGGGGCATAAGGAGAGCAGATCTGCATTAGAGGCCAGTGAAGCATTCCCTCTAGACAATCTCTTAAAATAAATGTCATTTCCTCCTTTCACTTACTTATTTATGGCCGTGCTGGGTCTTTGTCGCTGCACGTGCTTTCTCTGGTTGCAGCGAGCAGTAACTACTCTCTGTTGAGGTGCGTGGGCTTCTCGTCGCAGTGGGCTCCGTAGTTACGGCTCCCGGGCCCTAGACACCGGCTCAGAGGTTGTGGAGCCTGGGCTTAGTTGCTGTGCGGCATGTAGGATCATCTCAGACCAGGGATCGCACCCGTGTCTCCTGCACTGGCAGGCAGATTCTTTGCCCCTGAGCCACCAGGGAAGCCCCCCACCCAAATAATCCTCAAAAGGAGTGGAACCACGAGCATAAGTCAGAGCATATGTAGCAGCCCTGGTTAGGAGTCAGTCTGTCCATCTGTTAACAGATAGTTCCATGATGGGCACAGTAAGCCCTGAATATTATCAGTGCTCTGTAAAAAGAGCTGACAAGGTATTCAGCTACAGGCTTGCTCTGTCTTCTTGTCCAGGCTGGCATGTGCCAGAAAGAGAGGGGAATATTGAAGGGGCAGCCCAAGTGTGAGTTCTGCAGAACAAAGCGCCTGGAAAGGGAGAGCCCCTCTAGACCCAGCAGGGCAGCGAGGCCCCAGATGAGTGGCGTTACCCACGTGCGCCTCCCTCGTGAGGAGCCCCGCGGCTGCGGCTGTTTGGGGCTCAGAGTCACACGTGGGACGCTCCTGCTGACAGTGTGGCGTCCTGCCCTACACGTGCCCGTCAGCAGGGCACCGTTGACAGGATTTGCTTGCCGAATTATGGCACATTACGCACAATATCTTTTAAGTTTAATTAAATTAATGTTTAGAAATACCGTAGGTAGAAGAGGCCAGAAAAGCACTGTAGTAAACAGTGATTACTGAGATTAGAGTGCCTGGAACTTGAGCACCTTGCGGATTTGTAGGAGTTATCCAGGACAAGTCCCCGTCTCTTCTAGGAAGCATGTAAGTTCCTGTATGAGATCAGGGCGGATTGAGCTATTTCAGGTAGCTCAGGACAGACTAAGGAGGGGAGGAAAGAGATAGGACATCAGAAAACATCTCTGAATACCAGGAGTTGTTACCTCCCTCTGCAAAAACACCAGGGGCTGAATTGTTTGGGTCAGCTACACTGGAAAAAAGACAGACTGAGGCAGAAACCCTGGGCGCAGGCTTTGGAGGCCATGTTCAGGGAGGAGAAGCCCACAGCCACCTCTTTGACTTCACAGGTGACGTAGGTGAACCCCAGACCTCACTATAAGATGTGGAGTCACTCCAAATTTATAAGCATATTAAACTCGCATGTTTGACTGTCTACACAGTCCTCCTTTAGAGAAAACACACAGAATGCTTCCAGCCACACCTTCTTAAACCACTTGGCTGACAGTTTTTTACTTCTAATTACTCTAGTGAGCGTCTCTATTATTTACAAAGTTTGGGGAAGGCGGGGGTGGGAGTGTAGAGGGGTCAAATTCAGCCCATCTTTTGGAGTCAGTCTGAACTGTCAGAGACCAGAGTAGAGGACCCCTGCCTCCCTCTCTCGATTTCTCTCTCTCTCTCAGACACACACACACACGCACACGCACACGAACTCACACCCTCAGCTATCTGATTTGCTGTGGCCCTGGGGCCAGGGTCAGGATTCTTGAGTTTGTTTACACTTCTTTGTTGGCTTCCTGGTTCACCCCAAAGCTCCCCCTCCCAATTCACTTAAAAAATTTATTTTAAATTTATTTCGCTGTGCTGGGATCTAGTTCCCTGACCAGGGATCGAACCTGGGGCCCCTATCTTGGGAGCACAGAGTCTTAGCTACTGGACTACCAAGGAAGTCCCCCCATTCACTTTTGTTTCAGTAAAATGAGAAGGCTTCTTCTTCCCTTTCCTTTTTTTCTTTCTTTCCTTGGTTGTTGGCCAGATCAATGAGACACTTGTCACAAAGTAATTAGTTAGAAGTATTTCAGGAAGAGCACAGCCTGGCTCGCTCTTGCACTTGGGTGGGTTCACAAATCTCCACAGTCCAGGCTTCCTTCTGTGGCCTCGGGGCTGGGGCCGGAGAGCAAGGAGCAGACGCTCTGGACATGGCCCCGGGTGGTACTGTGGGGTGGGTTCGCATTGCTCCTTCCTGACCTTGGCCTTGACACTCAGCCCCAGAAGTGGGATAAGTGGTGATTTGACCCCTCATCAGGTGAGCCTGCTGCCACCCCTGCGTGACTTGCCAGGCCACTCAGTTCCCACCCATGTTCCAGGAATGGAGGCAGAATGAGAAGATTGTTTCCTCCGATGCAGGTTGACAAGATGTTTTCAAGGATGAGGCAGCCGGAAACTGGCGAGCCCTGCTCCCTTGTGTGTAGCAGCGTCAGCGTTCTGGCGGGAGGGCACAGGGACACCCCTCCTTCCTGGGGGCTCTTGCTCAGCACAGCCAGTTAGGCGGCCAGGGGCCGGGGACCAGGGACCATCAAGGTAAACTGCAGGCCTCATAAGCAAGATGCTGTTGTCCCTCCCAGGCTGGCGACAGCGGGGCCTGCTATGGCAGGAGGGCGACTGAAGGGCAGCTGTGCTGGGCAGGCGGCCCTCCCCGCGCCAGCTCCCCCTGGGCTGTGTCTTCACTAAACCTGTGCTGTCCGTGACCGTCAGGCCTCTCCCATACTACCTTCCCTCATGGGTCATGAGGAGCTGGGTTTCTTTTTTTTTATTGGAAGCTAGTTCCTTTACACTATTGTGGTGTTTTTTGCCATACATTGACATGAATCAGCCACGGGTGTACGTGTGTCACTGCTCTGGTCCTGACCGCCCGACCCCCTCCCTCCCCATCCCATCCTTCTGGGTTGGGTTGTCCCAGTGCACCGGCTTTGAGGGCCCTGTCTCATACATCGAACTTGGACTGGTCATCTGTTTCACATATGGTAATATACATGTTTTGATGCTATTCTCTCAAATCATTCTATACTCGCCTTCTCCCACAGAGTCCAAAAGTCTGTTCTTCATATCTATGTCTCTTTTGCTGTCTCACATATAGGGTCATTGTTACCATCTTCCTAAATTCCATATATATGCATTAATATACTGTATTGGTGTTTTTCTTTCTGACTTACTTCACTCTGTATAATAGGCTCCGGCTTCATCCACCTCATTAGAACTGACTCAGATGCGTTCTTTTTAATGGCTGAGTAATATTCCGTTGTGTATATGTACCATTGCTTTCTTATCCGTTCATCTGCTGATGGACATCTAGGTTGCTTCCATGTCCTGGCTATTATAAACAGTGCTGTGATCAACATTGGGATACATGTGTCTCTTTCAATTCTGGTTTCCTCGGTGTGTATGCCCAGCAGTGGGATTGCTGGGTCATAAGGCAGTTCTATTTCCTGTTTTTTAAGGAATCTCCACACTGTTCTCCATAGTGGCTGTACTAATTTGCCTTCCCACCAACAGTGTAAGAGGGTTCCCTAATCTCCACACCCTCTCCAGCATTTATTGTTCATAGACTTTTTGATGGCAGCCATTCTGACCAGCATAAGATGGTACCTCACTGTGGTTTTGATCTGTATTTCTCTGATAATGAGTGATGTTGAACATCTTTTCATGTGTTTGTTAGCCATCTGTGTCTTCTTTGGAGAAATCTCTGTTTAGTTCTTTGGCCCATTTTTTGATTGGGTCATTGAAGGAGCTGGGTTTCTTATGAGGATTCGATCCGCATCCCCAGAGGAGGAACCACTGAGCCCAGGACAGCCTGGGGAGCTGTCCTCGGGAGCCTCAGGAGAGCCCCAAGGACACAGGAATCTTCTGGAGACAGTGGGGGTTGGGGGGTTTGTAGAAGTGAGCCCAGAGTCCAGTGGGAGCTCCTTAAACCCTGTTGAGAGGAACCTGGCAGTTGTTTGAGGAAAGGGAGACAGAGCAGAGGCTGGGGAGATGGTGGGGCTGGAGAGCCACACGAGGAGAGGTTTAGTTGTGCTAATTAATTAGACTCACTAGAAGGGACTAGAACATTCACTGGGTGGCCAGAAGGAGTTCTTAGCAGAAAAAAATGGCGAACTTCCTCACTGGGGATTGAGAAAGGTGTGATGCCAGTGCCTTAGAAAGGAGGGAGACAAGGAATCCTCACAAGTGGTTAGAAATAAGTGCGCTCACTGCCGAAGTGAAGTGAAAGTCGCTCAGTCATGTTGGACTCTTTGCAACCCCATGGCCTATACAGTCCATGGAGTTCTCTAGGCCAGAATACTGGAGTGGGTAGCCTTTCCCTTCTCCAGGGGATCTTCCCAACCCAGGAATTGAACCCAGGTCTCCCGCATTGCAGGCAGATTCTTTATCAGGTGAGCCACACAAGGGAAGCCCTTCACTCCTGAGCCAGGGTTCAATCCCTGGTCGGGGAGCCGGTCATGAGTGGATGTCTCCTGTGTTTCTGCCAACAAAATGTGCCATTTTGATGTCAAGTGATACTTAAGTTTTTTGTGTGCATATGTGTGGTTGTCTGCTGGGCAATTCCGAGTTTTAAGAAAATGTTGGTGAAGTCCGTAACCCATAGTTCTCATTGCCGAGGTTCCACCCAGGCCGTGCTCAGGGAGAGGGGGCCCTTGCTCCCGGCCCCTCGCCGTGGAGCACATCTCAGGAACAGGACCCTCCTGTTCCTCCAGGAGAGCTGGGCTCCGGCCCTGGCGTGTGGGGTGGCGGGGGGAGCCACAGGAGAGTCCTCTCCTCTGTGGTGTCGTTGCCACCAGTCCTTGAAGGCTTTGCGCTGAACTGAGATGACGTAGGATTGACACCATGCGCCAAGAGCGGGAGCTTGCTTGCCTCGAGTTACAGGAGCAGAGAGAAAGGCTTAGTTCCGGTTGGCACCATCAGCCTCAGTCAGAGGGTGACGAGAGCCTCAGAGGCTGGCTGGATGTCTGCATGTCGCCCTGCTCACTTGAACGAAGGGACTGGTTCTCTGGGAATTACAGGCACAACTGACTAGACTTTAAAGATAAAATTGGCAAGGACACGATACGGAAACCCAGGTTGCCATTTTAACCCTAAACTGCTTCCTCTGGAGAATAAGCACAGCCCGCGGCTGGGACCACAGGCTGAGCCACTTTGCTGGTGGCAGGGAGCGCTCGGGGCTCAGGTTACCAGGCAGGTGGTGGGTCACCTTTGTATGCAGAGAACAACCCATTTTCACTTGTGCAAAACACTGACCCACTTCTCTGTGTTTGTTCTTGCGGCTGCTCCTGTCTCGGGATCTCTGTGGCCAGAAATCCACCCCTTCTCTCAGGGATGGGGAGCTAAGCTGGGAGGGACTGGACACTTCAGAGCAGAGTGTTTCGTGGGCTGCTTGGAGAGAATGGCCCAGACGCAGGCCAGACCCTTGGTTACAGCACCCCTCTGCGTCCCCCGGGGAAGGAATACGGCCGAGTTGGCATCAGCCTTCCAGCCAGTCCTTGTTCGCAACTTGGAGCCAACTTGGTTCCCTCTTTCGTGGGAGATAAGGCGAGAATAGATTTGTTTGTCCAGGTGCAACCTGTCCAGCGGCTGTCGTGGGCACAGGAGTGTCTTCAGGGTGTAGTGTCAGATCCAGGCCCCCCTGACATCTCTATTTTCTATCTGGGTGTGCGCTGAACAGCGGGTTGATTCAAAACTGGGAGGTGTCGGGAAACCCCTTGGGCAGGAGATTTTGAAATGAGATTCGGATTAGAAAAAAACGCAGTGGGGTGAGGTTCTCAGGAATGAAGGAGACCAGGAGAAACTCCGTCCTGGCACTCGGCTGGATAGCGGGGACAAACAAAAGGCCTAGAAGAGCCTAGACAGCAGGGAGGCCACCGAGCTGAGCAGGAGCGCAGGACGGTCCTCGCTGGTCTCTCCCCGCTGCTTCCGCCTCGGAGGCAAGAGGCTGTGACTCTGTTCACCAGGCGAAACCGCACAGCCGAGCGGCGCTTTCAGTCTAGGCATGTCGGCACCAGCAAGGCCTGGATACATCAGAGGCTCCCGCAGATCCGATGGGGAGGGGCCTGGGGGCCAGGAAGTAGGGCTGGCAAGAGTATCAGGAGAAAAAGTCAGAGAAGGATTTTAAATGGCTTGTTGGATAATTGAGGAAGGGACTAGTTGAGGGGGTGAGGAGAAATGCGCATGAGCCCTCAGGGTCGGTGGCCCCGGGGGGAAGGGGCCCCCCCAGCGCCCCAGCCCCCGGCTACTGACCAGTGGCCGTCTCTGCAGCCTCAGCACACAGTTGTCCTCTGTGCTGTGGCTCAGGCATCGGGTTACTCCGAGTATCTGTACCGTGAAGAGCACAGGTGAAGGTGCTGGCTGAACCCAGAACCAGAGAGAGGTGGACAAGGGGAGAAGGGGTTACTGAGCATCGAGGAGAGGAAGAGCAACCAAAATGACCCCAAAGAAGAAAAGGGGGTGAACCGGAGGAAAGGCATCCTAATAGGAGCGGAAAAGCAAGAAAAGCGTGAAGATGAAGCACCTCATTTGCAGGACTTGGGGAGGCACAGTCAGGCAGGAGTGTCCAGGGACTTCCCTGGTGGTCCCATGGCTGAGACTCTGTGCTCCCAAGGCAGGGGGCTTGGGTTCGATCCCTGGTTGGGGAACTATGACTCCACACGCCACAGCTAAGACTCCCCACAGCCAAATAAATAAAAATGAATACTAAAAACAAGACTAAGTCTCCAAACATGGTCAGTATTAGAAAGCTTGTCAGCAATACATCCCCTTCTTCTAGTGGGATGAAGAAAGTGGTGCTCTTGGGGATGTTTGAGGCCACCCTGCATGAAAGCTGTGAGCGGCGTTGTAGGAGCCAGCTCCCTGGTTCTGAACAAGAGGGACTTGTGATTCACGGGCGTGCCCGCCATCTCCACCCACAAGCCATGGCTTCCCCCATCTCACGCAGGGTGGGGACCCATCTAACCGGAACCACCACCCAGCCTCTCCCAGTCTCCTTAGATGACGAGTGTGGCATCCTTGGTCCACCCACCTCAGCCCCCAAGCATTTTGCCAGAACATCAGTAAACAACTGTAGGTGAAGAGGATCAAAGACCTCTTGCATTCTCATCCATCTCCTCCTTTCCACCGCCAGCACCAGACTACCAGGGAGTTCTTATCACTTATTACATATTCTTTCCTCAAAGAGTAGACAGTGAATGCTGCACATTTTCCTTCAGGCTCATTTTATTTTTATTTTTATGTGCTGTGACTGGACCGAGAAATCCAAGAGTTCTCCTGAACCACGTATGGACACTTGCCCCTCAGTTCCTGCATGTCCAGCGCAGCCCTGACGGCAGCAGCTGGCCAGCTTTCTTGCTCAGGCTCAACCAGAGGTGACTGTTACAACTACAACAGCTAACGTTTGTTTAGGGCTTTTGTGGGGGTGGGGTGCTCACTGCGAGGCAGGTGGGTTCTTGGTTCCCCAACCAGGGATCCAATCCATGCTCTCTGCAGTGGAAGTGCAGAGTCTTAACCACTGGACCATCAGGGAAGTCCCTGTTTAGGGCTTTATACCTTGCAAAGAAAATAATCATCTTAGGATTATTACAATATCCTACATTGCTATTACTTCCACTTTCTAGACATTGATTTTCGGAAAGATAAAGCGGCTTCCTTTGTGTCAACTGGTGGACCTGGGATCCACTCACGTTCTTTGCCTCCAAATCCTCTGTACCTTCTATCTGAGGTCGGGGGCCCTTGGGGGCTTCAGAGCACCTTCAGAGTTGGGATTCCTGGATCCCTTTCCTGACCTCCAGCTGACCTTGGACCTTGGCCTTCCTCCCCCTATTCCCATCCTACCCCACCTCTGTGATCACCAAGTGGGAGAAGACTGTCCACTTCTTGGGGACGAGGGTATACAGAAAGCAACAATTCTTACATCTCCTCTGCCAAGGACCCTTTCAAAGTCACCAAGAAGGCTTCTTTTCATTACAAAAGCGATATGGGATCATTGTAGAAAAGTACAAAATACAGACAGACAATCGGAAGAAAACAAAAATCCTAATTCCACCACTGAGGAATAACTTAGTGTTGTAAATGTCACGGTGTCTGGTCTTCCGTAGCTTTTATGATGTGTACGTCAGCCTATCTGTGTTTACAAAAATGGAAAGTGCACCTACCCATAACACTGATTTTTAAACTTAATATATTGTAAACATTTTCCCTTTAGTAAATACTTTCATAACATCGTATTTAATGGATACACAACATTTCATTATAATTTTTGATGGTAACCTAGGGGTAAACATTTGGATTTTCCCTACTTTTTCATTGAAATAGTCAGTTTTATGATAGACTTCTATATCCGATTTTAATTTTAATTTTTCTTTACTTGATTATGAATGAACTTTGTTTTTTACAAATGATTTTTATCACTTGAAACTCTTCCATAAACGGCTCCTGCGTATTATTTCCCAGTTTTCAGTAGTCTGTATTTTCTTTTTCTTGTTGATAGGCAGGGATTCTTTATTTTAGGGCTAAAATGTTATCTCTCAAACTCATTTTGACACCACCTCTTTTTTCTTTTCTTCTTTATTATTTTTTAAATTACGCATTTATCTGTGGCTGCACTGGGTCTTCGGTGCTTTGCTCAGGCTTTCTCTAATTGCCGCGAGCAGGGCTACGCTGCGTTGCTTCTCACTGCGGTGGCTTCTCATTTCCGAGCACAGGCTCTAAGCACATAGGCTTCAGTAGTGATGGCGTGAGGGATCCGAAGTCGTGGTGCAGCGGCCTAGTTGCTTTGTGTGGAATCTTCCTGGGCCAGGGAGCGAACCTGTCCCCTGCCTTGGCAAGTGGATTCTTCTACACTGTAGCACTAGAGAAATCCCTTTCTTTCTTTCTTTCTTTTTTTTTTTTTTTTGCCACATTGTGCCTGCAGGATCTTAGTTCCCTGACCAGGGGTTTGAACCTGCACCCCCTGCAGTGGAAGGGCAAAGTCTTAACCATTGGACCACCACATCTTAACCATTGGACCACCACATCTTAACCATTGGACCACCACATCTTCATGCACCATTTTGAGTGTGGGAATGTATGGATTTCCCCCACATCTCCCAACCAGGCCATGGATGCTCTTTCTCCTCTACTGTCTCTTTAACAAATTCCCCAGCAACAGAGCAAACTTTGTAGAGGGCTCCTCCTCCAGTACCCACCCCCAGAAGCAGCCTGGCCTCCTTAGGGAAGGCCATTCCTCTTTGCCTGGGCACCAAGCCCCCATCCCTCCGCCCTCAACTTCCAGGACATCATCGCCTCCTCCTCTTTCACAGGCTGCTTCCTGGGGGTGATGGTGGGCCCCTCAGAAGTTCCATCAGAAAACCCAGCTGTGAACTTCTCAGAAGCCTGGAGGATGGCGGAGAAGACTATGTCGGGGTATTAGCATCAGGGTCCAGTAGGGCAGGCAGTACTGATCGGGTCTGTCGGGGCAAGAACAGAGAGCCTGACTCTCCGAGGGCCCCTCTTGCTTCTGAGCCAGCCCTAGTGCCGCCAGCCTGCCCTCTTCCTGAGTCTCTGGCTGGCCCGCTCCTTTGCCCTGTGATTACCGCTGCAGGTTCTGCCTCTGGCAGAAGGGACGGGAGTCCTACCAGTTCTCCTGGCCAGCTTCACCAGCTCACCTGCGCGTGGGGAGGGGGAGGCGCCCAGGCCTGTTGCCTGGAGTACCCCCAGAGGCGGGGGAGGCCCGGAGGAGCGGGCTGGACTAGACAGGCTGAGGGGGTGAGGAAAGGATGAGTTTCTTACAGGCCAAGATCACTACCTGGTAATCTGGGTCTGCAGGGAGAAGGTCAGGGCAGGCGTGGGGGCAGGTGCTGGAGCTCCCTTCAGAGTTTCTGCCAGTTTGGAACATCCTGGCTCCGGAGCATCTCCCTGCCTGTATTTTCTCCAGGTTTGGAATATTTGAAGATGGCTGTGGCTGGAGCTAGACCCCGACACCCTTGGCCCCCTTGGTCTCTCTCACCGAGGACTTTTGGGCTCAGGAGTTTCTGGGACCCTCTTTTCTTATATTTTCATGCATTTCCTAGTAATACAGTGTGACGCCCATCAGTGAGAGGCTGGGAGGCTCCAGCCAGGTGCCTGCACCGTGGTGGATCTCCCGGGTAGCAACTGTGAACTTGGCCTCCTGTTAACGTTTCTAGGCGTCACTTTCCCAATGGCAACCTTCTCCAGTTTTCTTGCCCAAAAACCCCATGGACAGAAGAGCCTGGCAGGCTACCGTCCATGGGGTTGCAGAGAGTCAGACGTGACTGAGCATGCAGGTGCAGTTTCTCATCTGGAGAGCCCAGACCTTGGGGCCGGGCACAAATCACCGACGGGCAGTCATGGGGGCTCGTCTGTGTCAGGGTTTCCCCCACCTTTCTCTTTCCCCAGCTCTGCTGACATGGGGTCGCCCCTTCCTGCTCCCTGGCTCTCACGCTCTAGTGCGGTTCCCCCAGGGCAAAGTGAACCCCGGGGCGCAGGCACTGCATCCCCCCTGCACCCCCAGGGCCTCAGCACAGGACTTGGCACAGAGTAGGTGCTCATGGAGAAGAAAGGTTGTCCCACCGCCTGATCGTGAAGGGCTGGAGAGACAGGAGTCCCAGCCTGAGAGTCAGGCCTCAGACTGGAGCCCATGTGACCCTGAGCAAGGCATTTCATCTCCCTCAGCTTCCATTTCTTTGTCTAAAAATAGGAACAATAATAGCCACCTCCCAGAGTTGTTGTCGTGGTTAGCAATGATGTCAGAGGGCAAGCGTAGCGTGGTGTGTAGTAGGAGCTCAATAAATGCCAGTGGTGATTAGCTGCTATTAAAGGGCTGGTGACGTGGCCCCAGGAGTGCCAGGCTCAGCAGTGAGCAACACCGGCATGCCCAGAGCCTCTCCCGGTTTGGTCTCCCACCTTGAATCCCATGGTCCGTCTGTCCACTGACGGGCAGCGTGGACCCGCAGCCTGGACACAGAGCTCACTCACTTGCTCTCTGCCCTAGGCCGCCCCGCCCTGGCTTCCTCTGTGTGGAGATGGGATTGGGGCGCCAGGCGATC
This sequence comes from Redunca redunca, assembly GCA_006410935.1. Lineage (NCBI taxonomy): Eukaryota > Metazoa > Chordata > Mammalia > Artiodactyla > Bovidae > Redunca > Redunca redunca. The sequence continues at coordinate 212,588 of SJYQ01004924.1, forward strand.
AGCCCTCAAGGGTTACGTCACCAGAGAATTCTGGGGACAGTTGCGTGCTCCCGCTTGAGGGTTCGGCAGGTTGCACCATGCAGCCGGCTCCCCGCCCTTCCCATCTCTGAGCGTGTTTCTAGATGCCTGATGTGTGTCCTGCTGTGAAAGCTCAATGGGGCAGAAGTAGTCTCCCTCATTTTCTGTGCAGAGAACATGTGGGGAATAGAGGACATGGATCGCTTGATACCCAGCTCTTATGTTTTCAGGAAATAGAAACTGGAAGACGTCATTGTCAATGTCCCACTTGGGCCAGGGCCAAAATCTCCACACCTGACGCATATCCCCTCCATTGCTGGCGTGGGACCTGAGCCCCAAAGTGTCAGCGAGCCAGCCGCCTGGGGGCAGGGGGCTGCCAGACAAGGCGGGCTGTCCCTGAGGGAGATGACTGGTGGGTTGATGGATGCAGTATCAGACTCTAGCAGACTTCCCTGGCGGTCCAGTGGTTAACACTCCATGCTCCCAGTGCAGGGGGTCAGGGAACTAAGATCCTGCATCCATGCAACACGGTCAAAAAAGAAAAAATTCACAGCATACTCTAGGAACTGGGGAAGCGGGCTGGGATGAGGAGGACAGAGGGCAGGCTAGTCTGGGACCTGAAGATGGTGGGACATCCTGGGTTAGGTGACTGCCCCCGCCTGAGTGGGCTCCTCCTCGGTGGCCCCAAGGACCAGCCAGGGGAGTCCTTGTCTTGGCAAAACCACCCAAGCCCAGGCTCCCAACTGGCCTTGCCCATCCAGAGTTTCCTTTTCCATTCCATTCTCTTCACTCTCATTTTTTGGGCTTGGAAGTCATGACCACTGCTCAACCTCTTAGAATTCCATGGGTGGAAGTCCTGAAGATTATTTTATCTAGCCTTCAGCACCCCGACTTGAGTCCCTGCAGAAATTCCTGACAAATGGCTTCCCAGGCCCAGCCAGCAGACCCCAGGCACCCTGCCTGGGGTTGCCTCCCTCTTAAGCTGCTGCCCCAGGGCTCCCCGTAGTGGGGGCCTGTGCCCCTCTGATGCTCAACTCTCTGCCCAGGTTCTGCCCGTTGGATCCACTGGAATGAGCCTTTCCCCCTGCTTCAAGTCGGCAGCCGTGTGGTTGATCTTCCCCACTTGCAGGACAACCTTCTCAGCCTTCTGCACCTCCTCCACTGCAGTTTGTCAGTGAGTTTCTTCAAGGGTTTTATTGAGATAGGGGCCTAGAGACATGAAGTCGTTAGGAAAGAAAGGACCTTTCAACTTGGGGAGCCACCTCATTTTATAGATGAAAAACTGAGGGGTTCGGTCGCTTGCCCAAGGCCCCACAGACAGCCAGAGACAGGACTAGGCCTCAAGTCCTGTGTGCTTAGTTGCTCAATCATGTCAGACTCTCCGGGACCCCACGGACTATAGCCCACCAGGCTTCTCTGTCCATGGGGATTCTCCAGGCAAGAATACTGGAGTGGGTTGCCATGCCCTCCTCCAGGGGATCTTCCCAACCCGGGGATTGAACCCAGTTTTCCCCCATTGCAGATGGATTCCTAAGCATCTGAGCCACCAGGGAAGCCCTATCTCTGCTCTCTCCCCGGCCCCACCGACTCCAGGGTCACACTGGCACTCCTTTGGGCAGCTCCATCCCCAGTGACGTGTTGAACTTCAAGTTGACTAAAAGCCCCAAATTGTTTTATAGCTTAATTTTCTTCTGATTATAAAAGATAATATATGTTCATTGTAAAAACATTAGAAAATGCATGCAAATATACAGTCTAAATCTTCACCGCACTTCCTGGTGTTGTAAAGTTCCCTCTGCCCTGCACTTGGTTGCTTTGCTGTTAGCTGTATAAATAGGACTCTCCCTCCATCCTCCTTTAGGCCAGACGTCTTGCTAGGTCCCAGCCAGCTCTTCTGTCTCTTGTTTTGTTACCAGTTCTTATTGGCACCTGGGCAGGGCTCAAAAAACACCCGTGGTGTGGCTGAATGAATGACAGCTTCGGGACTGGCAATGGGACTGGTGAGGACCTCCGCCCAGCGCAGGGCGCACACCTCCTCTCTTCTGGGTCTGATCCTACCCTTGCCCTCCCAGAAACACCTTCCCTCCTCTTTTGTTCTCTTCAGACCCTCCCATTTTTTCCGGCCCAACTGAACCCCACCTCTTCCAAGAAATCCTTACTCTTTCAAATGCAAAAGCCTCCTTTTTGGGTCCCACCGCCTTGGCCATTGGTTGTCTGGCGTCCGGCCAGCACCATTTAGCCATAGTTATACATTGACTTGCATTAATCTCTCCCCTCTGCCTGGCTGCAGCCTCTTTCCCTGTCCACGGAGGCTCACACGCGGCAGCCATCCTGCAGAAGCCAGAGATCATTACGGGCCCTCAAAATGTGACCGTCTGGCCCGACCTCGTCGGTGGTGTCCCACCCCCAAGCCCAGTTGAGGAGGGGGAGACAGCAGAGCCTCAGAGGGAGCCCTCCCCCAACCACCATCCCTGGCTTCAGGGAAACCTTGCTCCTGCTAAAGTTTACATAGCAGTTAATCATCTGGGCTTCGACAATGGGCTCTGCTCATCCTGGGACATGGAAAAATGGGATTTGGTTTGCCTTTCACATTGGGAGGCTTCTAGAGATAAAAAGAAATCCTCTGTGCCTGGCTATTTAAAGAGACACAGGGAGGGCTAGGGGCCCTTCCACCCTCTGCCTTCACACAGAAGAGCCGTGACGGTCAGATCAATGTTTTCCTTTTTCCTCACTGCACCAGGGCTACCAACCCTTCTCCCAGAATGTACGCCAAGGGCCCAGGCCTGGCAGCTGCCTCCTCCATCCCTAGCGAGGCTGTGATGGAAGAACACTGAACAGGCGCTCAGGCACCCGGTCCCAGAGCGATCAGGTCTCCCCAGTGATCCTAGGTAGGTGATGGGCACGGCCAAGTGATCTCTAAGTTTCCCTCTACTTTGAGCTGCCTAGAGGTGCCATGCCATCTGCCAACTTCCCCATCAGCAGTGTGCGCCCATCCCAGAGAGTGGCTGGAAGGTCAAGGGTGCTAATACACTATGTGCCTGGCCTGGAACAAAGGCTATGTGGGTGTGACCATCCCCACAGCTAAGTGTCTGACCCAGAACTGACAAATTCGTGCCCTACTATTTAGGGAATGCGGCTCTTCCTTCTCTGGTCCTGGCAGGGTGTGGGGAAGAGACTGGACCCTGTGGCCACCACGGAGAACAGAACGGGGCCCTGGGGTCAGCAGGCGCTGACTGCTTAGACCATGGACAGGCCACTTAATCGAGCAGGTTCTTGTCTTGACTTGAGGGCCACTGCTACCTGTAAAAGGCTTAAGACTTTGAATAGAATGTATCCACTGTTTTGATTAATTTCCCTGTAGGTGGGGAAAAAAGCCTATAAAACAAAAATGCTGAAACACAGAAAATGACAGTTCTTTTATTTTGCTAGCTGAGGGGAAAGTTATAAAATAAAACAGACATCACAGAGCTTTGCAACTTCCTTGGACAGGCAATGAACACAGAGATGAACAATGACCAGGCAACAAACACAGGGATACAGACATGTAAACAAGACAGAACTTCCAGAGAAAGTCATTTTATACATTACAACTTCCAGAATACAGCAGCTCTTGCAGGCTCTAAAGTAAAATGAAGCAAGACTCTTCCAAAACCACCCACACACATTCAGAGCTGTGTCAGAGAAGGCCCCCTCCCACATCTCAGGCCGTGTGGATGCTGCAGAGAGGCCAAGGCTGGGTCCACCGGGGCTTTGGCTTTGCAGGGCGGCTCCACCTGCTCTGTGTTCTCTTTCGAGTTTGCCTTCTCGTTCTTTGGCAGACTGGCTCCAGCCCCTGCGTGTCTCTCCCTTTTGACCCACAGCCCTTTCCTGTTCTTAGTAGGAAACCCGGGTAAAGCCAGGGGAGCCTGGCCGAGTCCCTCTAATGGAGCAGCCGGTGCAGGGGTGGCTCCCTCCTCAGGGGCTCAGGGGCCAACCCTGTCGTCAGAAAAACAGTAAAAAGGCTACAAAGATAACCAGTTAACCATCTCATACTGTTCTCCCTCCAGAAGCTTCTGATGTGTTTGGTTATTACTCTGTCCCATTTTTTTGCTCCTGTCCTAGGGTTTTTGACTCAGCCAGGAAAGAGCAGACCTCGTAGCTGGCCCTGCACTCTTCCTGTTACTGCCAGCGGTGGACCCCTGGGCGCATCACAAACTCATCACCCCACCACCAGTCTTAGCCCCACAGCCCCAGCCAGACAAACCCTCGGCCTCTGGAATGGTGAGTTGTTCTGCCCATGGTCTGTCATCAGGAGGCCAGGGGGCTCTTGGTCACTCGGAGGCTGGCCTTGAAAGGATGTAGGAAGGAGGCAGAATTCCAAGGAGGGAAGAGCAGAAGCTGTGATGGGCTGTCCCGTCAGGAGGAGAGAACGGGGCGCAGTGCACCCTCCCCCACGGCTGGAGGGAAGTCTTCGATTAAATATCTTGGGAAAGATGAGGGTGGGTGAGGGCAGCCACCCCATAGCTGAGGCACAGGGGAGGTATGAAATGTCCAGGATAAATAGAACTGCATGGGGAGGAGAAAAGCCAGCTCCATCCTCTCTTAAAAGCAGTCGCCATTGGCACCAAAAATATATTAATATCTGTACATTTGTCATCTTTTTTAAAAAAAGAAATAAAACCTCCTTGGCACCAGTAGTTGATTTCTTAAAAATGAGGTGATATGTGGCAAGGCCTCCTGTGTACGCACGTCCACGGCTGTGTACACACGCGTGCATCTCCCTGTCAATGAGCAGAGCCTTGTAGCCCTGAGCAAGAGGAACACAGCCGGGAGGGCCATCGCTAGCTCCTCCACCGCTGGTGTTTGCCGGGCACCCGACTGCCGTCCACGGGGAACCAGCTGCCCCTGGCCCGGGGCTTCAGAGGCGAGGGACAAGAGAATCACCTTCCCGTACCTCGTCTGGGAAGGAAGTCCTATCTCTGGACTCAGCTGCTCCACAGGGAAGGCAGTCCTGGCCTCGCCCTGCCCCACACGGCTGCCCAGGCTCAGTGCGGCCTCTGCCCAAAGACACCAGTGCAAATACAGAGGTCAGCAGTGCCAGCCTGAGTGAGCACGCGTGGCCGGCTCCAGGCCTGTCCTGGGTGCTCTGGCAGGAAGCCACAGAGGGCGGGCTGGTGGGGCAGTGAGGAGGCACCCCCACCCTCTCGGGGCACCGCCGCTCAGACGTGGTGGGCACCCTGCAGCAGGGAGGTGACGGTGTTCTGCAGGGCCACGGCCACCTTCTTGGAGGTCTTGCGCAGCAGCGGGCTGTCGGGGTGGTGCTCCTTGAGGTGGAGGACGTGGCCCTCCTGGCTCTCAGACGTGCAGCCGCACTCCTCGCACACGTACAGCTTGGCCCGCCGCTCCTTGTACGCGTACTTCTGCTGCACACCGTGGATCTTCTTGAGGTGGGACTCCAGAGAACAGCGCTGCGTGAAGGCCTTGTCACACAGGCTGCACTTGTAGGGCCGCACGCCTGCGGGGGGTGGGGGGGTAGCGCAGGCGTCAGGGGCCCAGCTCTGGGCGCAGGAGCCCCAACTCCCCAGCGGCCCGATGGAGGGGACGAGGACGCCCGCCCCGAACGCCCCGGCCCCCGACCATAGCCTCGCGGCTGCTGGGCCTCGCCGCCGCCGCCGGGCGGGCCCCTCTCACCTGTGTGAGTGCGCACATGCCTCTTGAGGTCAAAGGTGTCGTTGAAGCCCTTCCCGCAGTAGGTGCAGAGGTGCCTCTTGACGTCGTTGTGGCACTTCATGTGGCGGTTCAGCATGCGCTGGTAGGCGAAGGCCTTCTGGCAGATGTGGCAGGTGAAGAGGTCTCCGCTGGGACCTTCCCCCAGCGTCACCTGTGGGCGAGGGCGGTGTGTGTGACAGACACCCAGGAGCTGGGGCTGCAGGTGGCAGATCGGGAAGACGCGCCGTGCCAGCCCCCGGCCCCGAGGAGGGGCGCTGCCCACCCAGGGGCCACACCTCTGGGCCGCTGGCTCCCGGAGATGGGGTGGTGGGGCCGGAAGCTACCTTGGGTCCTCAGTCAGGCTCCTGTCGGGCTCCTGAGTCCCTCTGCGAGGCCCTTCTTTGCCGTCTCTAGAGACAGGCGGCCAGCTCCCGACAGAAAGGGGGCAACTCTCCCTGGCAGAAAGCCCCCCTTCGCTGAGCCCAGGCGTCCTCTGGCTGCTGCTCAGTTCTGTCTGCGCTTCAGGACGGGGAAGGCTCCACAACGTGGTAGTGGTCTCTGCGCCGCCTTCCCAGGCTGAGGCCACTGCTGGGGGCCCGGAGCTCCCTTGCCTCACGGGCCAGCCCAGCCTCGGCTTCTTGAGCCTGACATGGTCTAGTCTGGATCCCTTTGCCACCCTGATGACTCTCTTTATAAAGGTTTTTCATTTTCACGGTAACTGTGCAACACCTTAGGTCTGTTCAGAAATGGAGACGTGGTCTCCGGGCCCTACCTCTAAACGCTCAGAGGTTGCTTGTGCTTCGTGGTGGCCTTGTCACCGGCCACGCCGCCTGAGCTCCCTGGGCCCGAGGTGCACCCCCGTCACCCATGCCACCTGGCCCTGCGTTGCTCCTGGCACTAGGTAAAGGCCGTGTTGCTCACTGAGCAAGCTGTTTGGGGTGAGGACTCACTTTTCTGCCTCATCTATGGTCCTATGCCCTCTGCTTTCCCTCCATGTGTTCCCTAGCTGCTGGGGCTCAAGGGCTGGGAGGAGAGGCCCCTGGGGATCGGGGTGCCGTGTCAGCTCCCCTGTCAGCCGCCCAGCACGTTTCCTGGTGATTCCTGGCAGATTACAACACCCGGCCTCCACGGGTGAGAGAGGAGGATTAGCCTTTCCCTGACAGTTTTCTCCGGTCTCTTGGCTCACAGAAGCTCCGTGAGAGCCCTTCCACTAGATCACCACTGGCAGGTGCTTCCAGGTTCCAGAACTTTCAGGAATGCAGGCCTCGTGCTCCTGGAAAGCAGGGCCGTTTCTGCCACCCTGTGCTTCTTCCTCCCTTGGCTGCTGAACCCGGGTTCACCAGGCCCCGCCCCAGATGCAAGGCCTGGGTTGGAAGCGTACACTTGGGCAAGGCAGAGACTGCCGGGCACACACCTCAGGGGACAGCTAACCACCGAGCAGACCCCAGACCTCATTCTTGAGGCGGCGGAGACACGGGCCAGGCACTCACGCCTTCCCCGCTTTTCCAAGGACTTCTGTGTAAGGGCTGCCTCCTCTCAAGGCCAAAAACAAAACTAAACAACCCCCACAAAGGACTCCAAAGGGCTGGACATCTCTCCAACCTCACTGCTTCTCCCCAACGCATGGTATTCTCACTTCAGACTCACTTTTCTTTCCCACCCTGTCTATGCCCCAGGGAGGTTCACATCTGTAGAAATCTGGACCCAGATCCAAAGCCAGTCTGCCTAATCTCATTTGGGCCACGTCTTGTGGGCAAGACCCATGTGGACCCACATGCCCCTGGGCCTCAGGGACACTGTGAGGGTCAGTACCTTCATCTTGGTGCGCAGAAAGCCATGGTCTCTGCTCTGCGGGCCTGCAAGGCGGCTCATGTCTTCAGACGGCAGCTGGGCCACCACACAGGGCCCGGGGGTCACACTATAGCTGGAGTTCCGAAGGCTCATGTCCAAAGCCAGGGGGCAAGAAGGGGGTTCAGCCACCGACGGCTCTGGTTCCTGGTAGGGCTGTGGCGGACAGAAGCCCAGGCTGACTGCGAAGAGAAGAGCAGCCAGGTGAAGAGCGTGGAGGAGAAACGGGGACTCTGTGGGGTTTCAGGAGGGCTCCCTGGCAGTAAGCTGGCTAGAACCGCGAGCCGCTGTCCCACCCCTCGCAGGCATGTGGCAGAGCAGGGCTGCCCCCAGCCCACTGCCCGCCGCACCTCCCTCCCACCCCATTAAGGTAATTACAGGTGACGCCAGCCAAGCGCCACGGCCCACAGGCCTGCCCGCTGAGTAATTTGTGTCTTAGCGGAACTGGGAGGACCGAACCTGTGCTACCAATTATTCCTCCTGAGTTGTCTGCCGGCCCCACCTGGGCCAGTCCCCCTGGATTCCAGGCCTCATGCACACCACGCAGGGACAAAGGGCACCACGGGAGGCCCTGGGTCCCGGGACTCATCGCGGCCCCAGAAGGTCCCGGTGGTCAGGGCCACTCAGGGCCTCTCCTCCAGGCAGATTCAGCCGCTGGTTGTGGGGAACTGGGTGGTCCTAACCCCTCCCTCCTTCGGGCCAGTCTGTCCCTCCCACTGCAGCTGTTTGGGGCTCCAGGCTCCCCACTCCTGTGGGCCCAGCCTGGCAGGCAGACAGGTGGGCGGGGCGGAGCAGGGAGGAGGTCAGGGCGCAGCAGGTGGATGCGGCCTAACAGTCTCCTGGGCAGCCTGCCTGCCTGTGACGCAAGCCTCCCCCACAGCAGGGACCACTCCTCACCGCTCCAAGCTCAGTTCACAGTGGCGCCTAGAGGGCTTGGGCTTCCCCCGGGCAGTGGCACCAGCGACAGCAAACAGACACCTTACACACAGGGGCTTGGACCCCATCCCGACTAGAGAGGAGGGGAGGTCTCCCTAGTGACAATGAAGAGACGAGTCTCACACCCCCAAAGCCGAGGCAAACGATCTAATGTTTCAGCTTCGTGTTTTTCCCCCAGAGAGGCTGAGCTAGGAACACTGTCCAAGCCTCAGAAGGAAAACCCAAGAGGGGCACAGGGAGGAAAGGATGAGTGGGCTTCCGGGAGGGGACTCAGGAGGTGGACTTAGGGTTTCAGAGCTATGAACAGATCCCCTGCGCTGGTGCCCTCTGGCCGGTGAGACAGTGGATGGGGATACAGGGAGGGGCGGCCCCGGCAGGATGCAGCGAGCGAGGCTGGAGGCGGAGGGCTGGGACCCGAGGGGGCGGAGGACACACTGATGGAGGAGAGACAGCTGTGGAGGCACCCCAGTTTCAGGAGAGGCCCCGGCTCTCGCCCCCTCAAAGCACAACAAAGGTCTGACGGGGGAAGAATGTGCTTGCCCGACACCCAAACCCGTCTGACACCCAAACCCGTTCGGCTAGCACTGGCGCCGTCTGTCTGTCCGTTCGGGGATTCTAATGAGCCACCTCATTCTGGGAGTTGATTCACCAGCGCCTGGCCCCAGCCTGGCCTCTCTCCAAGCTCTGGGCGGCTGGACGTCAGGCCAGAGCTCTCGGGGGTGCCCCCAGTCTTCCCACACGGACGGGGGCTGCTGAGGGCGGGCGTGTCTGAGAGCTGACAGCTTCAGCTGATGCCAGCTTATGTGGCTATTGGAGATCCTGCCTGGGAATTCAAAGCTGGACGACAATTTCCATTTCTCAATCCAGGTAGAGATAAACAGGAACCTCTGCCCTCTCTGTCTTTCAGGATTGGGTAGCGTGAGCGAAGCTCCCCGGTGCTGGGGCCGGGCCACACCGCCTGCGCACGGAGCAGTAGACCGAGGAGTGACCGCAGGCAAGGGTTAACCGGTTTGCACCCGGTGAGTTGTCACCCTTGGCGCCCTTGCTCCACCGGGGTCGGGGTGGGGGGTCCGAGGCCAGGCTTCTGAGATCTCAGCCCGTTTGGGGAGAGACCAGTGCCTGCCTCTCTCATTCCACAGAAACCCCGAAATGACGGTGCCGGGGAACCGGGGACAGGGAGCGGGCCTGCCTGGCCTGCTTCTGCGCGGCTTCTACCCCAAGCCAGGGGCAGGTGAGGCCATCAGGGTGGGGTGCTCGCCTCCTCCTGCCCGCCCCGCCAAACCTGTCTTCCCGCCACCCCCAGGAGCGTGTCCCCGCTGCCGCACGCACAGAGCACTCGCCCGCGAGCCGCTCCTGTGGCTGGGTGTCACCGAGTCGCAGGAAGCAGAACTGGTTGGGTCCTGCCGGTGCTGNGGGGCGGCCCCGGCAGGATGCAGCGAGCGAGGCTGGAGGCGGAGGGCTGGGACCCGAGGGGGCGGAGGACACACTGATGGAGGAGAGACAGCTGTGGAGGCACCCCAGTTTCGGGAGAGGCCCCGGCTCTCGCCCCCTCAAAGCACAACAAAGGTCTGACGGGGGAAGAATGTGCTTGCCCGACACCCAAACCCGTCTGACACCCAAACCCGTTCGGCTAGCACTGGCGCCGTCTGTCTGTCCGTTCGGGGATTCTAATGAGCCACCTCATTCTGGGAGTTGATTCACCAGCGCCTGGCCCCAGCCTGGCCTCTCTCCAAGCTCTGGGCGGCTGGACGTCAGGCCAGAGCTCTCGGGGGTGCCCCCAGTCTTCCCACACGGACGGGGGCTGCTGAGGGCGGGCGTGTCTGAGAGCTGACAGCTTCAGCTGATGCCAGCTTATGTGGCTATTGGAGATCCTGCCTGGGAATTCAAAGCTGGACGACAATTTCCATTTCTCAATCCAGGTAGAGATAAACAGGAACCTCTGCCCTCTCTGTCTTTCAGGATTGGGTAGCGTGAGCGAAGCTCCCCGGTGCTGGGGCCGGGCCACACCGCCTGCGCACGGAGCAGTAGACCGAGGAGTGACCGCAGGCAAGGGTTAACCGGTTTGCACCCGGTGAGTTGTCACCCTTGGCGCCCTTGCTCCACCGGGGTCGGGGTGGGGGGTCCGAGGCCAGGCTTCTGAGATCTCAGCCCGTTTGGGGAGAGACCAGTGCCTGCCTCTCTCATTCCACAGAAACCCCGAAATGACGGTGCCGGGGAACCGGGGACAGGGAGCGGGCCTGCCTGGCCTGCTTCTGCGCGGCTTCTACCCCAAGCCAGGGGCAGGTGAGGCCATCAGGGTGGGGTGCTCGCCTCCTCCTGCCCGCCCCGCCAAACCTGTCTTCCCGCCACCCCCAGGAGCGTGTCCCCGCTGCCGCACGCACAGAGCACTCGCCCGCGAGCCGCTCCTGTGGCTGGGTGTCACCGAGTCGCAGGAAGCAGAACTGGTTGGGTCCTGCCGGTGCTGCTCTCTGTCCCCTAATTAGGCGTTTCCGGCAAGGTGGCGGCCGCTGTGGCTACTCATTGCCCGCCCACAGCTGAGGAGCGTGGCCGGGCCGTTCCAGCCGGGCCCTCTCCCCACAGCCTCAGGGGTTTGAGGGCTCCCCTTCTGTCTGCCCAGCTTGCCTCCACCTGGATGAGGGGTTTGGAGCAGCTCCCCCTACCCACCCCAAAAGGCCTTCTCCCCGCTCCTCGGCCTTCAGCAAGTCCCTCAAGCTCCTGGCCCAAATACCAGACAGGGTGCTGGGTCCTCCCCATCCAAGGCCTCAGGCCAGGGCCGGGCTCTCTGGGCAGAGCAGCCGAAGGAGGCGTAAGGACACCCAGCCTCCACCCCCCAGAGGCTGGGGCTGCGCCAACCTGGGAGGGGGTCGGGGCTCAGTCCAGCCCTGAACCTGGCGGAGGGAGCCCCGAGCGTCAGCACGGCCTGGCTCCTGTCAGGCGGCCTTGCACCCTCATCGGGAAGGGCACAGTCCCCGCACCCGTCTCCTCCCGCCCCCAGGTCAGCTTCCTCAGAGGAAGCCAGTGAAGCCAACCGCCTGAGGTGGGCAGCCCTGGAAACACAACGGGTCATCTCTCAGCCTGTGGTTCCCATCCTGTGAACGCCAAGTGTTCCCCTCAGATGAGACCTTCCCCCCTCCGCCAACTGTTTTTCATACCGAGTCCACAGCGCTGGTCACCCGGCGCACCCCAGCCCTCACTCCCGGGCGGACGCCGCGGGACCGGGCAGCATTTGCGTGCTGCCCAGCCTCCCTCCCGGGGCAGCGTGGGGAGCCCCCTGTGGGAGGCCACGCAACCCCAGCTGAGAGTGAACAGTTAAAGAGGAAGCCTGACGTCACCAATGGCCACGCTCTGCTCCTGTCCTCCCTGTGCCCAGAGGACTCGTCCTCACCTGCTCTCTTTCTGGGACAAACAGTCTGGCAGGATTCTGCCTCAGGTCACCCAAGCGAGGGACAAAGAGCAAGCGCAGCTTGGGTGACGGCACCCTGTGGGACAGCCAGGGAACCCACCGAGCCCACCCTTCCCACCCATGGGCTGGCTGCCTACCTTCCCAGCCTTGCTCCACGGAGACCTCACTGCCAACCCTTCCCAGGAATTAGAATAATTACCATCAGAGGCATAATCGCGCCCCAGCTCCACTCCGTCCCACCCCGACACATGTATGCTGGGGCCCCAAGCTGACTTTCTCAGCCTTCCTATCTCGGCCGGCCCAGAAAGAGAGCTGCCCAGCAACCCGCACGGGCTCATCAGAGCCAGGCTGGGGAAGCTCCACGCCCCCACCTCAGCCTGGCTGCCTCCCTGGGGAGGGCACGTGCTGGGGAACTGGCAGAAGGGCCCACAGATGCTGTGTCCTAAGCTGGGGAGAGGCGAGAGGCCCCTGGATGCTCATGGCTGGTGTGTGTCCTTCAGCTTCCAGGCTGGGTCTGCCCCTCCAGGGCCTTCCCGGCCTTTGGCTATTCCTCTCAGCAGGGGCCAGGAGGACCGCACCCCCCACCCCCCCACCCCCNAGTTCGGTTTATCAGATCCCAAGGAGCAGCTAAGCAGCAAGTCAAACACAGGTGAGGGAGGGGCAGGAGCAAGGAAGGGGGCCCACGGCCCTCACCCCCACCCCTTCCGGACCTGAAACACCATCAACTCCCTGGGGAACTTGGAGAAGCAAGAAACCGCACAGAGAATCCTGGGCCTGCTCACTTCCCTTGATGTCTCAGTTTCCCCACTGGGATCATCAGGGCTTGGAACATTCCCTCGTCTTAAGGAGGCTGTAGACGGGCCAAGGAGCTTGAGACAAGGTTAAGCTGTGAAACGCCCTGCCAGCACCCTAAGGCCATAGGATCCTGATATCGGTCAGGCCACCACTCCACTCACTGTTTCCAACCGCGCATTCAGGAGAGAAACTGAGGCAAGAGCCCTCACAGGGCCCCTCACCGCCCTCCTTTCGCCACTTTCCTACAAGGCCTGGGGCGGTGCCGGGGAGCCTGCAGATCAAGGGTCAAAGTCGGTCGGTTAATTACAACCTCTCCCCCCTTGGAGGCGCTGGGCAGGGTGTTCAGCACATCCCCCGCCCCACCCCCCAGGCCTGGGGAGGGGGAGTTCCGAAGGAAACCAGCTCGCTCCCGACCAAAGATTCTGTTGGGGGTGGGGCGGACAGAAGGCTAACAAGGAAGATGCCGCCCGGGCAAGAAACAACTGGGGTTACTCATTCCAAGTTGACTCCGACGCTGTCAAGGCGTCTTCCGAAAATAAACTGGCTGCCCCAGCTTCCCCCGGGCTGGTCCCTGGCTGTGGGATGGGTTCTTTAAACCCCCTTTCAGCTCACTGGTGTCCTCTTCGAGGCTGAAGGAGGCGCGTTTCTAACCGAGGTGAGACCCGATCCCACCTTTGTCTTAAGGGCTGGTGGGGTGCAGCCGGGAGCCTTCCCGGCCGTCTGGCATTCCCCACGGCTGCGGGGCTCCCTGCCTGCCCGACCCTCACGGGGAACCTTCTGGCCACCCGTGTTGTGGGGGAAACGGAGAGAGCAATGAAAGTGACCTACGCTCTGGGTCTTCTCTTGCATTTTGCACAAACTTCAGCCCAAACTCCAGCTCGCTCCCGGCCCCCCCAAAGTGACACCGCTCCAGTGCCCTCCGCCCGCCTCATAAAAGCCCCGGCTTTCTGGATTTACGACGAGAGGGTGCAGGGTCGCCGGGGCGGTGACACACCCCGTTGCCTCCCCTGCGCCGCGGCTCGGGCCGGTGGAGGGGAGGGCGGCCCCACGCGGACCTGCGCGCCCCCGCCGGGGCCTGGGAACTGCTGTCCCCCCGCGCCCACCCCGCCCCCACATGGCCGCTCCTTCCGCCCGCGCGGCCCTCCCCTCCCCCCGGCGCCCGGGGTCGGCCGCGCCCGCGCGGGCTAACGGGGCCGCGGCCGCTTAAACATTAAATCGGGCGCCGCGGCTGCGCCGGCCGCCGGGCTCCGCGCCACGGCGCCCCGCACGCCGGCCGCTCGACGGGGCCCGGCGTCCTATCAGCGGCGCGGGGCTCGGGGCGCGCTGGCCCGGCGCCTCACCTGGCACGTAGATCTCGCCGCGCTCCTCGTCGGGGAGCTCGCTCCAGTTCCTCTTGCACGTGGAGACGCACGGCTTCTTTACCAGAAACGCGCGGGGCATCTTCGAACCCTCCTCGCACGGCACGGGCCGCTTCCGCAACTAGAGCCGGAGTCGTCCCACCTTTCCCAGGCCGGGCGGGGGGTGGCTGGGGGTGCGGAGGGGGGCAGGTCGGAGAAGAAGTAGCCAAAGTGCCCCGCGTTCCGCCGGGAGGCCGTGCCCGGGACGGCGCGCGCCCGTTTCAGCTCGGTGGAGCTGTTGCGTCCTCCGGTCCCAATGAGGTCCCCTGCAGCCAGGTGCAGCGGGCGGCGGGGAAGCGTCTCCCGGCGCGACTGGCGTCCCTCGCGGCCGCTCGCGGAGTCTTAAAGTGCTAGCCGGCCGGACGGGTTCACGCTTTATTGGCTCGCGGCGGTGTGTGTTGGTGGCTGGGGCGGGGAGGGGGTGATCGAGCTAACTAGCTTGGAGTGGCCCGGGGAGCGACGGCGCATGCGTTGGGAAATAACGGTGACAACCTACCTATTTGTTACCTGTCGAACCGGTTTCCATTCCGCTGCCGGTGAGGTGGCCTCGCGGCCTGGGCGGGGTGGCCGGGCGGGGGCGGGAGCAGGGCACCCGGCTGCCGGGCCGGCCCGGTTGCCGCCCAGCGGGAGGGCTAGCGTTCGCCAACCGGAGTTTCGGAGAGAGAGCCGACGCGCAGGGGAGGGAGGGGAAGGGGCAACGTTATCCCGCGCTCGCACGCTCCGCCGGTGATGAAGTGAAACTCGCCCGACGGGGCCCGGCGCGCCCCGGGCGCTGGGGAGGCGCGAAGCCGTCGGGCGAGACTGGGCGGCCCGGCCCACACTTGTTGAGCCGGGCCTGGGCCCAGGCGGCCCCGGGTCTCAAAGGCCTGGCTGAGCAATTCGTGGCTCAGCCCAGAGGTATTGGCTGGTCGCCGGCTCCATGCGGAATGGCACGCGGGGCCGTAGGAGCGCGCAGGCGGGTGGACCTGCAGGCCAGGCCGCGCCGGCCGCAATACAAAGCGGAGAGCACCTGCCGGGCCCGGGGCCGCCGAGAGCCCTCCTTTCCGCCGGGCAGGTGTGGAAGGCTTCGTGGAGGAAGGGTCGGTTAAACCGCTCTGAGTCCGCCGCCTTCCCGAAAGACCCCAGCGCCTTAGCCATTGGGGCTTACCCCGCGCCCACCCCCGAAGCCCTCGTCTTTGTCCCAGATGGCCCGATTTCGGTCGGGTGCAGCAAGACTGGAGGGGAGCGGATGGTGGAAGACCAGCTTCCTTCGCCTGGCTGCAGCCACGGCAGGCAAAGAGCTTGTGTCCTACCCTGGGCTCCGGTTCAGCCTGGGACCCCTCACTCCAACCATTCACCATGCCTTGCCCAGCCCCCAGGCCCAGCCTCCTGGAGGGAGCCCCCGCCCTCCTCAGAAGCACCTGGTGGGCTCCGTGAGGCACAGTAACTGCGACGCTTGGGCCACTGGGCTTCTCTTAGCAGCTGACTAGTAAGGGCAGGGATGGGACCCCTTCCTCCTTTAGCTCCCCTCGCTTCCGCCATGTAAAATAAACTAATGTTTCAGAGTCCTGGCCACACACACACCTTTCTCACATATTAAATGTTTGCTGAAACAGATTAGGAGGAAATGAATCTGATAAATGAATTCACACAGTTCAAAAGTCAGGAGTCAGAAAAGGAGCAGCCTGCCTATGGTGGACTTTCAGGCATGTAGTGGAAGAAGGTAGTTTTTCAAGAGGGAGGTTCCGGAGGCCCTTAGCATCCCCCCACAGGACTTCTGTGGAGCACACCCTGGGTGGGTGGGGAAAGGGTGTACTTAGGGGCCAGATGGGCCTCCTCTACACCTTCCCGAACCCCGGAGTCTGGCTGGTGGAGGAGCTTTCCTTTCCAGCCTGTATTGTCCCTGACCTGAGAATCCCTTGTCTGCGTCCTGGGGCTGTCGAGGATGGTGTGAGATCTGGCAGGGGCGTTAATGTTTGCCCCCTTCCCCCTCCTTTCCCAAGACTGTGCCCCCCACAGCCCACACTTACCTTGTCAACCACCCACTCTTACCCTGCACTCTCAAACATCCGATAAATGTTTATTGAGCACCCTGGTTGTACCAGACCTTGACAGGGGCTGGGACACAGTAGGGGCTTTGTGGAAACTCTGATGAAGTCTTCATGGATAATGCTGGACACGGGTAGTCCTTCTTATGGGGGAAGAACTCAGATGTCTTCACTTGTGGAAAGAAAGTTCCCCAGTGTACCCAGTGTATAGAATGAGGCCCCGAGAAGGAGAGAGATTTGTCTGTGTTGTCCACCTCTGTATCTACAGCATCTGTAACAGTGCCTGGCACATAGTGGGTGTCAATGAATATTTATTGAATGGATGAGTAGTGTATTTTTTTTTAAATGATTTATTTATTGGCTGTGCTGGGTCTCTGTTGCTGCTCGGCTTGTCGTTGTGGTAGCTTTGCTTGTTGTGGAGCACGGGCTCTAGGTGCTCGGGCTTCAGTAGTTGCTGCGCGTGGGCTTAGTAATTGCGGGTCCCGGGCTCTCGAGCACAGGCTCAGTAGTTGCGGCCCACGGGCTTAGTTGCTCCACAGCATATGGGGTCTTCCCGGATCATGGATCAGTGTTCCACTGGCAGGCAGATTTTCCACCACTGAGCCACCAGGGAAGCCCCTAGCCTGTTTCTTGACTCAGGTGACACAGTCTTTCATGTTCCAACTTTTGCTAGAGGCATAAATGCAGAGCTAACTTTTTTTTAAAATTATCATAAGGAAAACTATAATGTCAGTTCAGTGACAAAAGGCAGCTCTCGGAAATAGGGGCTGGCATGGAGAGTGCGACTACCTAGAGTACCTGTGGCAAGCATGTCTTCAACCACAGAAACCCAGTGGTGCCACTTTCGTCCATTTGGGAACTGGAAATGGAAATTTGTGTGAAATCTACCAATTTTTATCATTTACTTATTTATGGCTTCACTGTGTGGCTTGCAGGATCTTAGCTCCCCAATCAGGGATCGAACCCAGGCCCTCAACACCAAAAGCTTGGAGTCCCAACCACTGAACCTCCAGGGAATTCCTTGAAACCTACCAGTTTTTAAACACTGACTTGACTTAAAAAAAAGAAAAAGAAACGAGTCAAATAAAATACATTTGTGGGGCGGATTTGACCTGTGGGCTATCAGTGTGTGGTTTCTGGTTCATGGTCTCTGGTTCTAGTTCATCTAGAACTAGACAGTATATGTGAACTTGTGTAAACACTGAACTGTGAGCTCCATAAGGGCAAGCACCTTCTGCTCTGTTCACACAGCGCCGGTTCAATATCATTCTCTCCTGCCTTAATTCAGTCAACAAATGTTCATTGAACACCCACTATATGGTAGCACTGGGTATCCTGTGATGCAAGGCAAACAGACGGAAACGATTAGTGTGGTGCAGGACATTCAATTAGTGGTAGATGGTGACAGGCAGTTCAGTCCAGTCACTCAGTTGTGTCTGACTCTTTGCAACCCCACGGACTGCAGCACGCCAGGCTTCCCTGTCCATCACCAATTCCCAGAGCTCGCTCAAACTCATGTCCATGGAGTTGGGGATGCCATCCAACCATCTCATCCTCTGTCATCCCTTCTCCTGCCTTCAGTCTTTCCTGGCATCAGGGTCTTTTCCAGTTCTTCAAATCAGATGGCCAGAGTATTGGAACTTCAGCTTCATCATCAGTCCTTCCAGTGAATATTCAGGACTGATTTCAGGTGACAGGCAAGGGGCACTGAGATCTGAATGAGAGGTAGGAGCCAGCTGTGCAGAGCAGGGAAGAGCATGAAGTGTCGATGGATCAATGGCCCCAGAAGAGGAGTGCGCCCCGGGTGTGTGTCGATAAACTGAAGGGTGGCTGGATCATGAGAAGGTGTAAGGTCTGAGCTTGGAGAGGCAGGTCTGCCGTGTCACGTGAGGCTCAGGGCGATGGGCAGCCTTGGGGTCCGCGATGGGGAGAAGGGAGTGCGACGGGAGGGGAGCTGAGGGTGGCAGCAGGGAGATCAGCGAGGAAGCTACTGTCATGGTCCAAGCAGGAGGGGATGGTGGCCTGGGCTGGCTGCAAAATGAGCCATGAGTGCTGATTCCAAATGTCCTCAGCAGACCTGTCTCTTTGGTACAGTGGACAGGGGTGTGAGGAGACAGAACCCCAAGAGGCAAGTAAGGACCATGCTCCCAAAAGACCAGTGGCTTGGTTCCCATCCTGAGCAGCTCTGGGGAGAGCCAGGGCAGGAGTCAGATGGAGAAGTTTTAACCCCTTCTTGTTCTCAGAGAAGGCTTCTGGGAGGAACCGAGAGGGAGTGAGGGTGGGGTTTAGGTTTAGAAGCATGGCTGCTGGAGCTGGAAGAGCTTCCAGG